>JAUMJK010000508.1:600000-805000 GCA_033558105.1 Coccyzus lansbergi
GATTCTAGAACTGGACACAATACTCCAGATGAGGTCTCACAAGAGAGGAATAGAGGGGCAAAATCACAAAAAGTGTACTTTAAAGAAAACAAATATTAACTTAGAGGAAGAAGGAAAAAGAATTAAGAGGTTACTGGAAGAAAGTGGCTGCCCAGGGAGGTGGTTGATTCACCTTCCCTGGAGGTATTTAAGGCACGGGTAGACGAGGTCCTGAGGGACATGGTTTAGTGTTTGATAAGAATGGTTGGACTCAGTGATCCGGTGGGTCTCTTCCAACCTGGTGATCCTGTGATTCTATGAAACAGCGCGGAGGGAGAGGGGTAAAAAGTGATGTGTGGTGTAAAGGAGGTTGCTGGAAAAGGAGATAGCTTGTAGGGATTAAACCAAAGGATTGTAGAAAGTTGGAAATGAGCAATGATGATGTCCTTTCCTGCCAATACCAGCACCTTGGGAACTTTGGTTTCCAGAACAGATGAGTGAAATCACAAGCTCTGGCAAGGGATACACAAATCCCCTCATGACAGGCAGGAGAAGAAATCTGGGACATGTCGACTTGTGGAGGAAGGCAGGGCCTTGAAAGGAGGGTTTCATGAGTACCAAAAAATGGCTGTTGGGATATTTTTAAAAGTGTGAAATTTTTAGGGTTTTTTTTCTTACAAACTAGCAAAAATCATGTGCTCATTTGAGAGCTCCAGTTGCTCAGTTTGTTATAGAACTACAGAGAACATTGACCAGAAGCTCTCTGTAGGCTGAACTTGAACCGGACTTGAACTTCACTGACGCTTCAAGGTGTTATCCATGACAACTCTCCGTATTTATGGACAAAGAATGCTAACTGCTATTGACATAAAAGCCAAAATTTAGCCTTAGTGTGTCTCCAATGCGCACTGCTAGAGACAAACTCTCCACTGGACTCTTAGCTTAGGCACTCAGTGCAGAATTCAATTTTTCCTGACATTATTAGCTGCTGGAACTGGTTGACACTACAGGCTCCATAGTTCACACTCCTCATTTATTTCTGTAACCGTTGAAGCCTCTGTCAAGATTTGTGGACAATTTAAAACTAAACCGTTCAGTGCATTACTGCCAGTTTCATAACTACAGAAGAGCTGAAAAAAATAAGAAAGATTTGACAATGTTAATTAGAGCAGCTAGGAGGCAGGACCACCACCACCTCCACCACCAGGAGGAATCTATAGTGAACTAGGTAGTAACAGTTGTCCTGGGTACTGCTAACCAAATCCCATTCAAAACAGAGCAGTATGTCTGAATGGTGCCACCTTTTCAGACTGCATAAGATGCAAGGAGTGATGTGAGGTGAAAGAAAAAGCAGAAATTGCCAAATTTATTTTCGACTCATAAATGACAAGAAAAAGATGGCTTCAGAAAAACTCGTCCACTTATTTCCTTGAAGAAATCTTAATCTTGTAGCCAACTTATGTACTGCTTAGACTGCCTCTATCTGAATGCTAGAACCCAAAGGAAGTCTATCTACTGCAGGATGTTTTAATTTGTCTTTCACTATGTCTTTAAAAAGTAGCATGAATTTTCCAACTTTGTCTTTGGGGTCCACACATTGTGTCTTTAAAACAAGGTCCATCATCAAGAACTCCTTAAAGTCATCTGCCTCTGCTCTCTTGTCAGGTTTTCTCATGGTGGGGCTCAGTCATCTATTAAAACACAAATCTGTGATATGTCACATTCTGTTATCACTATAGGGAATAGTCAGATCGTTATGAGACTTCTCCAATTTCGCTAACTTCACCAAAAACTGATGTTAACATCATGTGCCTTTCTTGGGGATGATAAGAGTGGTCAGAATGATTCAAGCTTGAGTAGAAGTCGACTGACTTGAAAAAACAAAATTTGTGTCTCTCTGGAGAGAAACCCGTATCAGAATAACTTTTTTCAAAAGAAGTATGTAAAAGAAATTTCTGTCAAATGATTTATCAGTGTTATATTATTTTACTTTGAAAAGGGAATATTTATTTCTTGAGGCATTTTGTTTGGAAACAGAACAGTACAGCATGGTGTCCATGAGTCCAGCATTGTCTCAGAGAAGTCAGAGTTCAGGAATTTCATGTTCGTGTTCATTAATTAACAGTGGTTTTGTCTGGACTACATCTTCTGTTGCACGTTGCAGTTCTGGTAGCCCTGTGCTACGTCAAAGCTGTTGAGCGAGATGACAGAAGTGTGTGGGTAGGTTTTGGTTTACTGAACCCAAAAAACCCTAAACATCGTTGATATCCAGAGCACTGGTAAATTTTGCAAGGATCCAATGTTTTATTTCTGAGGTTCTTCTGTGTGTCTTCCCACAAAATACTGATCAAAGTTATAATTCTGGTCTCTATGAGAGTCCCATGCTGAATCTCCAATATAAGAAGGATACGGAACTGTTGGAAAGGATCCAGACAAGGCTAGAAAGACAGTCCAAAGTCTGGAGCACCTCTGCTATGAGGACAGGCTGAGAGAGTTGAGGTTATTCAGCCTGGAGAAGAGAAGTCTCTGGAGAGACCTTAGAGCAGCTTTCTGGTACCTTAAAGGAGGCATAAAAGAAGGCTAAAAAGGGACATTTTATAAGGGATGGAGTAATAGGATGAGGGGAAATGGCTTCAAAATTGGGGAGGGGGAAGATTTAGACTAGACATTAGGAAGAAATTCTTCACAATGAAGGTGATGAGACACTGGAACAGGACCCCCGGGGAAGTTGTGGTTGGTCCCTCCCTGGAGATGTTCAAGGCCAGGTTAATGGAGCCTTGAGCAGCCTGATCCAGTGAGAGGTGTCCCTGCCCATGACAGGGGGTTGGAACTGGGTGATGTTTAAAGTCCCTTCCAACTCAAACCATTCTATGATTCTGTGATATTAAAACCTGTGGCTTAGGTTTCTCTTGGCTTGTTGTCCCATGAACCTTCCCCTCTAATTTCTGAGATATGTGGCAATTCTTTTGAAAGTGAGTTTGCATTTCGTAATTGATACTGCACTAGTTGCTTTATAATGGCCTGAAACATAATATACCCAATTTTAATGATCGCGATAATGAATCTGAGGTCATCAAAGTAGACAAGTGAGTACTTATCGCTTAAAAGAGTCAATAAAGAATTTGCCTGGCAAGATCACATGGGAGGATAAACTCCTAGAAGGGCTATGGGGGGGTCTGTTGTTATGGAATGTGTTTGTATCATTTTCTCTGAATTAAGGTGCAAGTATACTTTTAGCATATTATTTTAATATGCTTTCAGCTTAGTCTAGCAGTTGAAGAAAACTGATGGTTGAACAGCATGTGTGCAAAAAAACACCTGTCAAGTACGTTGTCTTGGGTTGACCCTGGATGGCTGCCAGGTGCCCACCAAGAGCCACCCTGTCACTCCCCTCCTCAGCTGAGCAGGGGAGAGAAAACAGAGCGAGATGCTCGTGGGTTGAGATAAGGACAGTGAGTGTTCACTCACCAGTTACCATCACAGGCAAAATGGACTCAAATTGGGGAAATCAATTTGATTACCAATTAAATCAAAGTAGGAAAACAAGAAATATAAAGTAAATCTAAAATCAATTATCACCTACCCTTTCCTTCTTCCTGGGCAGGGACGTAAATTACTGTAAATTATCAATTCCTCACCTGCATTTCACATTACCTGAGAACCCCAGGTCTCCTTCTGGCTATTTCAGGAAAAAAATTCTCAAACTGGTGGAACTTCACTACTACTGTATGAGAACCTATTTCAATGTGGGGGTTCTTCTTATAGTAACTTCTGACCACATAGGGTGCTGCACTCCCTTCTGTGTGTGTAAGGATGGATATTCGTGTCTTAATTGTGCATAGAAAATACACAGTTTGATGAATCTGGTCAGATACCTCTTAGTTCCATAGACTATGTCAAAATAGATAATGAATGAAAAATTAATACTTAAATAGATACAAACATATGCAGTTAAAAAAAAGTTAAACACACCTCAAACATAACGAATGTAAATGAGATTTTCACTTCTGACACAAGGAGAGATCCAAGCACTGAAGCATGTAATTCCATCATCAGTATTTTCTTAATCATGTGACACTTCTTCTCACAGGAGAGGTAGTGTTTCCAAATATGAAGATGTAAAATAAAGTGTATAATTGAACACAGTCTATTGAACCTATTAAGCAGGTCTGTGCTGATGAGACTTATGGTAGGCTATGAAAAATGCCACCGTGAGCTTAATTTGTGTAGAAGAATAAATGTCAAGTATTGAAGTTGCTGCAATAATAGTAGTTGAGGGCAATGTTAGAGGTCAAAATACATATACTGAAGACTTAGCCATACATTTATCATAAATAAATCATTAAGTCTGTATAAACTATGTCAGAAATACCGGTTGGAAAAAATACTGCTATTTCTAAGAAAGAAATTTCTGTTGATGTGGATTTTGTCCTATAAGTTTTGAGGTAGATAAGTGGTCTCTTGTTCTGAAGAACAATCTCTTTATGACAACAGACCAAACTTAAATCTTGTGTTGTTTCTAGTTGCTCTTCTGTTTTATACCCATGTTTACCTGGAAGACAAGATTTTCTTGTACTATACGTGATCTACCACTAAGACTACTGGAACCATTTCTAAGATGATGAAAGCTTTACAATGAAGAAGTGTCTTGGTGGGATCTAGTTGGGAGATTTGAAAACTTTATTGGAAACTCTCCTTATTGTAGAATTAGTGTTAATGAGACCCATGGAGACCCTTCCTCAGTGGGACAGGGTGAAGAGATCATGTTCCCAGCTGTGTTTTGGATTGGACAATTTGCAGCTCTACTCAGACAGTGCATGGAGGGAGTCCTTGGTCATAGTCAGAAACTCCAGGCTGTAAATCATTGAATCATAGAATCACCAGGTTGGAAGAGACCCACCGGATCATCGAGTCCAACCATTCCTATCAAATACTAAACCATGTCCCTCAGAACCTTGTCCACCTGCATCTTAAACCCCTCCAGGGAAAGTGACTCAACCCCCTCCCTGGGCAGCCTCTGCCAGTGCCCAGTCACCCTTCCTATGAAAAGTTTTTTCCTAAAGTCCAGCCTGAACCTGCCCTGGCAGAGCTTGAGGCCATTCCCTCTTGTCCTGTCCCCTGTCACTTGGGAGAAGAGGCCATCACCCTCCCCTCTACAAACTCATTTCAGGTATATATACACCTCAACAAGATAAATGAACTTGGCAACAAGAACTACTGTTTGCCTTTTCATTGTGGCTACATAGACTGGATGAAAGCGTTGCAATTATTACCTTGATCTGTCTTACTATGATTCTTTCCACCTTGGGGCTGATGGAAGAGTTGTGACAGGTCGTAGAAGCATAGAATGAATCATAGAATCATGGAATGGTTTGGGTTGAAAGGGAGATTAAAGATCACCCGGTTCCACCCCTGCCATGGGCGGGGACCCCTCCCACTGGATCAGGGTCTCCAAGTCCCATCCAACCTGGTCTTGAACATCTCTAGGGTTGGGGTAGCACGGGTGGACGAGGTGCTGAGGGACATGGTTTAGTGTTTGGTAGGAATGGTTGGACTTGATGATCCGGGGGGGTCTCTTCCAACCTGGTGATTCCATGATTCTATGATTCGATGATCAACACTGTTTTGATCACAAATACAGACGATAGCACCATAGAGTTAACATGAAGACAATTTACACAGCCAAAACCTGTAAAACCAAGAAAATCTTGGTATAGATCTGACTTCTCTTTAAGTACTGATTCTAGTTATTTCTTTTCCTAAATTAAAATATGTTTGTAGCTTGTCTTTTGAAACAAGAAAAAATTAACTCGAACATGATGAAAACTTAAAACATTAATTAATGGTCTTTTGGAGTGTCTTCTTTACACCTTTCTCGGAGGACAATATAAGGGGACAGCCAATACATTTGGAAACTGATAATCCTAATGGAGAAAAAGAAAAAGACAGCAAAATTAAAGAATCAAATCAATTTTCTGAAAACCTCTCCTTGGCAAGTCAGATATTCTGCTGGCAGATGGTGACTGGACTTGCCTCATCTGACCCCATTTTTCCATAGTAAATAAAGAAATAATACTGGCTTTGATTGCAGTGTTACTTGACTTGCCTGCTTACCTACGGGCTTAATGTTGCTGACACAAATACCTTTCTCCAGGTTAACTTATCTGTGTTGATGCTAATGGATCCACTGGTCAAATTAGGTACATTTTTTTATTGTTTCTTCTGCTTATCAACTCTTTTTTGAGATGAAATTGAGCTGTATTTAGTACTGCATTTCTCAACCAAGATAATCAACAGGCCTTCCAGGTTGTTGAACGAGTAGCATTGATTCAATTGGAACTAAGAGACAGCCCAGGTGAAGTCCAGGGATGATGACACACTCAGCAGTGTTAAGTCAGGACACGTTAATGGCACATAATTATTTGGTTTAGGGTACTTAAATGCAGCTATGGCTTTTATAATGTCATTTCTTTCCAGGCTGCCCAGGGAGGAGATTGAGTGACCTTCCCTGGAGGTGTTTAAGGGACAGGTGGACGAGGTGCTGAGGGACATGGTTTAGTGTTTGATAGGAATGGTTGGACTCGATGATGTGGTGGGTCTCCTCCAACCTGGTTGTTCTGTGAGTCTGTGATTAATGACCCTGATTCCTTTTACCAATCTATAGCACTATTGCCTTAAATACTATTTATTCTTCTGAAATTTGTGCAGACTTCCAACTGCTCCTTTCCTTTTCGCGTTCTGTCTGGGAAGTTGTCAACCTGAGCACACACTGACCTAAGCAGCAGATGTCATGGCAAGTTTTTAGCGCCTGTTTAAGGCAGTTTATAGCAAACTGTAAAGGTGGTCTCTGGGAGGAGGGATGTGCAGTATGACTTTGCATACTAAGTTCTGCAGCTGAGCCTGGGGAGATTTGTCTGTCAAATTACTGTTACATTCTGTGGGCACAAATGTACAAGCATCAGCAAAAGGCTTTCTGCAAGAGCCTGGGCACTCCAAGTTCCTGCTGGGCACAGTTTGACCAGCTATATTATGCACAACAACTAACTCCAGTGGCCACAATGACAAAAAAAATTGCTTTGATGTGATTTACTACAGTGGGTACTGAGTAGAGACTTCTGTTAAAACACCTAAAAATGAGCATGGTTAGCATTTTAGGGACTTCATAAGAATGTGAAGTCAGGTAGATTCACTCAAAATTAAGCACCAGAGGAAAAAAAAAAATGAAGACAAAGATCTGGAAAAATTATGCGGGAGAGCTTCCCACAGGATTTCTTTTTTGCAGGTTCTGTGATTCTAAACATCAGGAAAAAATATTTCATAGAAAGGGTCATTGGGCACTGACAGAGGCTGCCCAAGGAGGTGGTTGAGTCACCTTCCCTGGAGGGGTTTAAGATTGGTGGATGAGGTGCTGAGGGACATGGTTTAGTGATAGATAATTCCTTCTTAAAATTTGCTTGGTGGACGTTAGCGTATTCATACTGGCTGACATGTTTAAGCAGGATGCAGCATTAAATGCACCATCTTCCCTGCCACTGTTTAGCTGCCATTTCCAGTACTTAATATGTTAAACTGGTTTCATAAGGGAATAAGAACAGTGAAATCTCACATTGTCTGTTTCGTTTCCCTCTGCAACGATAATTCTTGAAGCAGCACATCACTTCAACAGGAGAACAGAAGTGTTGAACTTCTTTGAAGAAGTTGGTCATGTAAATCAGTTGTGAAAACTGGTTAGTCAGTGGAGGAAAGAGACCCACCAAGGTAAAAAGTCATGCAGAACTCAGATCTCGTGTATTCTGAGAGTCTGGCAGGCCAAAATCATGCATAAGCCCACTGGTTTATCAGTAAACCAGAAAGGTGATAGGTTCGGAAAGTTAGGCTGAATCGGTGGATGAGGTACTGAGGGGCATAGTTTAGAGATTGGTGGGAATGGTTGGACTATCAAATACTAAACTATGTCCCTCAGCATCTTGTCCACCTATGCCTTAAACACCTCCAGGGAAGGTGAGTTAACTCCCTCCCTGGGCAGCCTATTCCAGTGCCCAGTGACCCTTTCCATGAATTTTTTTTCCTAGTGTTCGACCTGAACCTCCCCTGCCAGAGCTTGAGGCCATTCCCTCTCGTCCTGTCCCCTGGCACTTGGGAGAAGAGCCCAGGTCCCTCCTCTCCACAACCTCCTTTCAGGGAGTTGCAGAGAGCAATGAGGTCTCCTCTCAGCCTCCTCTTCTCCAGGATAAACACCCCCAGCTCTCTCAGACGTTCCTCATAAGGCCTGTTCTCCAACCCCTTCACCAGCTTCATTGCTCTTCTCTGGACTTGCTCCAGAGCTTCAATATCCCAAGCAAAAGATGACTAAACCCCCTAAACCCTTCTCTTTTCCCTTTTATTGCTGAACATGATGTGATATTCCATGGAATATGTCTTTAGTTATTTTGGGTCATGTGCCTGGTTGTGTCCCTTCTCAGCATATTGTGCACTCACCAGTCTATTCACTTGGGTGAGAGGGGTTCAAGGCACACCAAGAAACTAAGAAGACCTTGACACTGCACCTCAAATCCTGTGCTCAGTTCTGGGCCCCTCACCACAAGAAGGATGTTGAGGCTCTGGAATGAGTCCAGAGAAAAGCAACAAAACTGGTGAAGGGGCTGGAGAACAGGCCCTATAAGGAATGGCTGAGAGAGCTGGGGGTGTTTATCCTGGAGAAGAGGAGGCTGAGGGGAGACCTCATTGCTCTCTGCAACTACCTGAAAGGAGGTTGTGGAGAGGAGGGAGCTGGGCTTTTCTCCCACATGACAGGGGACAGGACGAGAGGGAATGGCCTCAAGCTCCACCAGGGGAGATTCAGGCTTGACATAAGGAAAAAAATCTTCACAGAAAGGGTTCTCAGACACTGGAACAATCTACCCAGGGAGGTGGTTGCTTCAGCTTCCCTGGAGGTGTTTAAGGTGCGGGTGGATGAGGTACTAAGGGACATGGTTTAGAGATTGATGGGAATGGTTGGGCTCAATGATTTGGTGTGTCTCTTCCAACCTGGTGGTACTATGATTCTATGAAATATTGTTCATCAAAAGCCACGACAGTAGTGTGTTATCAGTATTGTTTTGATTAGACATCTGAAACACAGCTCCATGTTAGCTACTGTGAAGAATATTGATTCTATCATAACCAGGCCCATTTATGCGGGAGATTCTTTAGACCATTTGGTGTGCTTTTAAATATATATTCTGATCTTTCTCAGTGGTATGCTTTAAAAGATACCTTGCCGCCATTCTTGAAGGAAAATCTTCATTTTGAGGATTCCATTAAGACTTCGGTGGATACAGAGACCTCAGGATTCTTGTGGGAGGAAGGCTGAGATCTGTCTGTCAGTTTAAATGCATATTTTAGGATGACTTTTTACATTTTGTTCTACCAGTAAGCGCTCTTCCCTTCCCTCCTGTCTTCCTACCAATACATCCATGCATGGGTGCTGCTCATTTCTCAATTCCGAGGCCGTCACTTTTCTTTTGAACCAGCCTTCTGTGGTGGTGACTGCTGCTGTAGCGCTTTTGCTTTGGCTGGGCAGGAGAAGTGAATCCCAGTGAAGCGCTACATGGGTTATGAAACTCCCACCAGAAATTTGGATCTCAGCACCTGCGATCGATGAAGCCAGTCTTCCCATCAGAGTGTACGGAGGATTTTAGCAGATAATTTCCGTGGTGTTAAAGTGAACTTCTCACATAAAACCTCAACACGGCATATCTATGTGGGGAGCCTGGCTGACTGGAAGAAAAGCTGGTGTATAATATCTAATTTTTTTTCAGCATTAACATCCTTTTCCCCCGTCTTTCAGGATTCCTCGCCTGTGTCACTGCTCTGTCCTATACGTACCCAATGTAGTGCCCTAATTTGGTCACAACTCTTCTTGTTTCATGTATATCCTCCATCCCCATTTATGTGCGTGTCAGTGTAATACATGCCTGAGCCATCTGGTATCTTTCTCTGCAAATGTTCACACAGAAAAAAAATTGCCTGTGAGTAAGGTTCTGAACCTGCCTGTCCAAATGGTCCATATTTGTTTGATTTCTCTAGCAAATGCATAGATCCTATTAGTGAGGCTGATCCAACATATTTCCATGTGTCAGCTGTACCTGCTGCAAGTGTCATTCTGTTCAGTGATAACAGGACTTGCATCCTAAAATAGAGAGAAAGCAAGAACATCAGGTCCTTTTGAGGATTTGAATCGCTTTTTCTACCATCTGCTGACCAGTGCTTTGAAAGAAAGGGAGTCTGTGTCTGGATTGACACCTTTCTTCTTCTTAAGCCAATGAAAGAACAGCCTGTAAAAGAGCCCAGACATGCCATGTTTGCAAGACAAGCTTATTACAACATGAAATGTCAGTGGTATCACAGGTTTGCAGCTCATTAAAGTATGCACGAGCTGATACAGGTATTCTCTTACTGTCTTAGTTATATTTAATTATGCTTCGAAACACATTAGTTTAACGTGGGATAAAATTCCGTTTTAATGTTACTCTAGATAGGGCGATAGAGACATTGTAAAACTTACGCAAACAAACAGACCAAGTGACTTCAGCTGCTCTTTCTATTCCCCTCTGCTCTGCTCTCATGACCTTCCCTGGAGGTCTTTAAGGGATGAGTGGACGAGGTGCTGAGGGACATGGTTTAGTGATTGATGGGAATGGTTGGACTTGATGATCCAGTGCGTCTCTTCCAACCTGGTGATTCTATGATTCTAAATGTGAAGAAAAGTGAATTTTGAATCCCTCATTTCACTATTAGAGTGTTAAGATGTATAGTTTGGAAAGATTTTTTTTAGATATTCTTGTATACATTTTTTTTTCATCAGTCGCTACACAGCCACAGTTGGACATTGTGGGAGTTAGAATTTTGTACTGCAGGACCTAGTTTAATAATTTTCAAGTGTAGCCAAAGAAAAGTTTGCTTGCTCAGAAGGAGTATTTGGGGCAAAGAGATTTATTCATCTGAAGCATCTGACATTAGCCAAAGATTAATACTCTTTGAGATGAACTAGTGATCTATCCTAACAGTGTGTATAGAGTAAGAAATATAAAACAAGTTTCCCTGGTATTCAGATCTATATATTCTAGATTCTGGATATGTATCTATACAACCTTACTTCACTTATAATTTTTTCATGTGAAATTAGTTTCATCAACCATTGTTTAGTTCCATTTTTTATGTTAGTCAGTAAGACACAATCAACCATCCAGGGAAATGTTTTTTAATATTTTAGTCTTCCTTGAATAACACATTAGGCTAGAGATTAGGAGGAGGTTTTCCACGGAAAGGGTCATTGGGCATTGGAATAGGCTGCCCAGGGAGGTGGTTGATTCACCTTCCCTGGAGGTGTTTAAGGCACAGGTAGATGAGGTGCTGAGGGACGTGGTTTAGTGTTTGATAGGAATGGCTGGACTCGATGATCCGATGAGTCTCTTCCAACCTGGTTGTTCTATGATTCTATGATTATTTTTAATTGTAAGCATTTTATTAAAACTAAATTTATTTTGCGGTAATTGTCCTGTGTTTGATATGATATTAACACGATGAACTACGTTAGTATTTATTCCAAAGGAGTGTGCAGGTCCGTGGAATTTCTCCTGTAATCTAACCTAAAGTACACTCAGTTCTATTCAGTTACAGTGTTAGTTTGCCTGGAATCTGCAATCATCGCAGCTCTAACATCTCAACCAGGTCTAGTACTGATTAAAGTCACCTTTGTACTCTCAAAATCCCAGTATCCCCTTGACACCAGGACAGGACATGGCTCGCTCTATCTCTGCTGGTTTATGTGATCTTGAGTGCTATCATGAAGCACATGCAAGAGAACCATGTGATCAGACCCAGTCAACACAGGTTCACGAAAGGCAGATCCTGCCAAACCAACCTGATCGCCTTCTATGACAAAGTGACTTCGCTGCTGGACAAGGGAAAGGCTGTGGATGTGGTCTACCTGGACTTCAGTAAAGCCTTTGACACTGTTTCTCACAGTATTCTGCTACGGAAACTGTCAGCCTCTGGCCTGGACAGACACACACTCTCCTGGGTGGAAAACTGGTTGGTTGGAGGGCCCAGAGAGGTGGTAAATGGTGTTAAGTCCAGCTGGAGGCCAGTGACAAGTGGGGTTCCCCAGGGCTCAGTGCTGAGTTCAATCCCCTGTTCAATGTCTTCATCAATGACCTGAATGAAGGCATTGAGTGTACCCTTAGCAAGTTTGCAGATGACACAAAGCTGTGTGGAAGTGTCGATCTGCTGGAGGGTAGGGAGGGTCTGCAAAGGGACCTAAACAGGCTGGATCCATGGGCTGAGACCGGTTGCATGAGGTTTAACAAGGCCAAATGGCGGATCCTGCACTTGGGGCACAACATCCCTGAGCAGCTCCAGACTGGGAGAAGTCTGGCTGGAAAGCTGCCAGGAGGAGAATGACCTTCAGGTGTTGGTCGACAGTGACTGAACATGAGCCAGCAGCGTGCCCAGGTGGCCAAGAAGGCCAATGGCATCTTGGCTTGTATCAGAAATGGTGCAACCAGCAGGTCCAGGGAGGTTATTCTCCCTCTGTACTCAGCCCTGGTGAGACCTCCATTCTGTGAGTCTATCTTTATAGCTCTTATTGATACACTGCTTGCATTCACTTCTGTTTCTTCCCTTGTAACTTGGGTATAATCTGTACAGAATGTGCAATTTCCCTTTAACTGTTTTTATTATAGACTAGAAGGAAATGGGCATTTCCATTTGCAGCTCTTGTAGGACAAACACTAGACCTGATGTGATGTGCTTACGTGGCGAGATGGTGCAGTGCTGTGCAGCCTCCTGACCCAGAAAAAAATCATAACTGTGTTATCGTGTCTTAGCAAAGGCTAATTATCCCTTCCTTTGATAACTGTGAGTAGTCTGACTGCCCTACAGAGCCTGCTATTCATATTCTACCTTCGGTGCCAGGACCAGCTCATCTGGTGTTATCTAGGAGGAGGGAGATGGGTACTTGCAGGGATGTCTCGCACACTGCAGGCATATGCTGGAATCTTCACACAGTTTATGCTCTTCCACTGCGGGCAAGGGTGTCCCTGAAAAGGTTTTAAACTGTTTCTCGTCGTATTCTTACTTCTCAGACGTATCTATCTCCCTTTATCTGTCATCCTCTTCCTACTTAGTACTGCAGTTCTCACACTCCTCGGAGGTATTTTCATAGAATGATAGAATCATAGAATCACCAGGTTGAAAGAGACCCATCGGATCATCGAGTCCAACCATTCCTATCAAACACTAAACCATGTCCCTCAGGACCTCATCTACGTGTGCCTTAAACACCTCCAGGGAAGGTGAATCAACCACCTCCCTGGGCAGCCTATTCCAATGCTCAATGATCCTCTGTGTGAAAAACTTCCTCCTAATCTCTAGCCTAAATCTCCCCTGGTGGAGCTTGAGGCCATTCCCTCTTGTCCTGTCCCTTGTCACCTGGGACAAGAGCCCAGCTCCCTCCTCTCCACAACCTCCTTTCAGGTAGTTTTAGACAGCAATGAGGTCTCCCCTCAGCCTCCTCTTCTCCAGGCTAAACACCCCCAGCCTCTCTCAGACATTCCTCATAAGGCCTGTTCTCCATTTTGTCCAACTACTGCTTGTATCTTCTCCTTGGTGAGTTCCTGAGCTGGTACTTAGGACTTCTGGTACTGTCCCCCTTCAGCAGCTCTAGTTTCTCTTCTTAATGCTTCCAAGCCTCTGGAGAAGGTGTCTTCTAGGTATTTTAACAATGAGTCCCTGTAGCTTCCTGCCATACATTTGTCAGCTTTGTCTCCTTCTCCAGATTATAGAATCATAGAACAACCAGGCTGGAAGAGAACCACCGGATCATCGAGTCCAACTGTAGTCACCCCATTCCATTCTGTCCCCACTGCTTTGGGATTCAACTCCAGCCTCCCCAGTCACTCCATTCCCTCCCCAGTCAACCCATTCCCTCCCCATCACCTCAGGGCTCAGCTCCAGGAACCCCAGAACCCCTTTCCCCTCCCTCCCCACCTCTGCCCAGCGCCAGGACCCCGGGAACGGGGGTTTTTGAGGGGTGGAAAAGGCCAGACAAATGTAGGTGCCTCTGTGTGTCCCCTCAGCCTTCCCCAGGTGGAGCTGACAGCACATGTGAGGGAACAAATTTGAGTCCAGAACCTCAACTGCTGTAAAATGCTCCAACTCAGGCAATTTCAGTTAGTTTCTTTGGCTATAGGCACAAGAGGAAAGGTGATAAGCAGTGAGGGCATGAGGAAAGAGTCACACCAGTGGCCTCCCACCTGTTCCACAGCACTGGGAGTGGTGAGAATGAAGAGAGAATATAACTTGAGCGACAGTCAACAAAAGCGGGTGGTGCCAGCTGCATTACTAGGAAGCCAGGGATCAGTCAGTGTCTAAAGACAAATGCTAGAGGTTAGACAAGCCTGGGCTCCACTCAAACCTTCTCACAAGGACTTGGCAAAACCCCCATCAAATAAACACAAAAACTTTATATATTTGCATGTGATAAGAATCATAATTTCGCTCATCGTGCAATGAACCCCCCGTCAATTGTCTTCCTCATTCTCCCTTTCCCCAGACTTGTTCTGAAATGCCTCCTACATGTAAAAGATTTTCTGGGGCTGTTTCCCTGCTCTCTGTGCTCTATGGGTGCCTCTAGCTTGTTCAGAAACTCACAGGCCTTGAGCTCGGAACTGCTGTGTGACCACTCATTACCCTGTCAGCAGAAAGAAGTGTGACTTTTTGCCAAATCACAGTAAAACAACACTTAAAAATTACAGGTCTTGGAATTTTGGAACAACCATTCATTGAGCATATTTTGAGTAACAAGTAGTGATTTTTATATGTAGATTTTACAAAGAAATACACAAAAAAGACCTTGAATACAGTAATTAATATTTCAGCCACTGATGTCTAAATAATCTGACATGATTACTGTTGTAGCTGCCATTTGCTGTTCTTTCTTATCATTCTTTGTTGTACCAGGCAAAGGTTATGGGCACATGATTGGTGAAGACAGATACAGAAACATATTAACACTCAAATATTTTATACAGTGAAAAAAAAATTGAGCATGTTTAGCACTTTTTTTCATCAAAACAGAACTAGAACTGAAGCATGGTGAGAGGATTGAAAGGAATTTTCTGTGTATTTCTCAGAAAGATGGAGATGCAATGAAAATGTGTCTGCCTTCTGCATAGTTCATTGTTTTCTCTCCCAGGGAGATTCCACATCACCACTTGGCCTGTGACTGCACACGTGCATCTTACAGCAAATAAATTTTCATAGAATGATAGAACAACCAGGCTGGAAGAGACCCATTGGATCATCGAGTCCAACCATTCCTATCAAACACTAAACCATGTCCCTCAGCACCTCATCCACCTGTCCCTTAAACCCCTCCAGGGAAGGTGAATCAACCACCTCCCTGGGCAGCCTATTCCAATGCCCAGTGACCTTTTCTGTGAAAAACTTCCTCCTAATCTCTATCCTAAATCTCCCCTGGTGGAGCTTGAGGCCGTTCCCTCTCGTCCTGTCCCCTCTCACTTGGGAGAAGAGCCCAGCTCTCTCCTCTCTACAACCTCCTCTCAGGTAGTTGTAGAGAGTAATGAGGTCTCCCCTCAGCCTCCTCTTCTCTAAGGTGTCTCTAGGTCTTCTCTTTGTGTGCTAGTGGACTAAGGACAAAAGGCAATGACACAAAAAACCAGAATTAAGGACAGCAGTGAGTTCACCTGTGACCGCCAGAGAAACAGGGCAGCACCCTTTCTGTTCTTTCCAGTCCTACTTACGCTTTGAAGTGCCTAGATTTTATGCTGCTGTGGTGGGTTGACCCTGGTTGGACGCCAGGTGCCCACCAAAGCCACTCTTTCACTCCCCTCCTCAGCTGAACAAGGGAGAAAAAATTTAACAAAGTGCTCGTGGGTTGAGATAAGGATAGTGAGAGTTCACTCACCAGTTCACGTCACAGGCAAAACAGATTCTCCTTTGAAATATTACTTTATTACTTATCAAATGAAAGTAGGATAATGGAAACTAACTCTAAAAATGCCTTCCTTCAACCCCTCCATTCTTCCCAGGCTCAACTTCAGTCCTGAATTCTCTACCTCCTGTCACACAGCAGCACACGGGGACAGGGAATGGGGGTTGTAGTCAGCTCATCATATGTTTTCTCTGCCACTCCCCCCTCTTCACGCTGTTCCCTTGCTCCAGTATCAGAGCCCTCCCACAGAAGACAGTCCTCCACAAACAACTCCAACACAGCTCTCTCCCATGGTTTCTTCGCAAACTCTCCAGCAAGGGTCCTTTCCATAGGTGCAGTCCTCCAGGAATGGACTGCTCTGCTGTGGGTCCCCCACAGGGTCACAAGTCCTGCAGGCTCTTCTCTGTCCATGGGTCCAGAGGTCCTGTCAGGAGCCTATTTTAGCACAGGTTTTCTGAAGGGTCACAGCCTCCTTTGGGATTCACCTGCTCCACCATGAACCTCCATGGACTGCAGGGGGACAGCCTACCTCCTACCTTCACCACAGGCTACAGGGAATTCTCTGTGCTGGCTCCTGGAACACCTCCTCCCTCTCCTTCTTCCCTGACTTTGGTGTCTACAGAGTTATTTCCCTCACATATTTCCACTCCTCTCTCTCGCTGCAGTTGTGCAGCAGGTTTTTTCCCGGTATTATCCCAGAGGTGCTAGCACCATTGCTGATGGGCTTAGCATTGGCCAGCAGCAGATCCATCCTGGAGCAGTCAGGTATTGACTCTATCAACACAGGGGAAGCTTTCAGCAGAATCCACTCCTGTAGAACATCCCCACTACCAAAACCTGAACATGCAAACCCAATACAACTAATTGCTTTATCTACAGTGATATCTCCTCTGGGACAGCATCGTTAAGTCTTTCATTTGCATCTCTGTCTTTATTATAAGACCCTTTTAAGTACTGAAAGGCCACAATATGTTGTCCCTGGAGCCTTCTGTTCTCCAGGCTGAACCACCCCAACTCTCTCTCTCTGTCTTCATAGGACAGATATTCTAGCCTGATGATCAAACTGATATAGAATTGGAGAATCAGACCATGTTTAACCTTAATCTAGATAATGAAGAGTCCTAGAGAGCAATTAGTCCCGGGGAGTAGTTGTAGAAGTGGTTGAATCATAGAATCATAGAAGAACCAGGTTGGAAGAGACCCATCAGATCATCGAGTCCAACCATTCCTATCAAACACTAAACCATGTCCAAATCATGTTGAAAGGTGACAAAGTATCCAGTAGTATTCTGGTGAATCTTAGATGGTAGTTGTAGATACTCTTCTTAGCAGCGTGTAGCTACATGTGTGTAACTATTTCCTAGGCTGCCTGTGTTTACAAGGGATGAACAACTCGCTCAGGTTAGTTCAACCCATCTCAGCTTTAAGGTGAACCAACTTGAATCCAGAAGATTTATATTTGTGTCAGCCTCAGTTTATGTGAGGAAATCATCCCTTTCTCTTTGAAGTATACTTGTGCCTCTCAGATAAACTGTGGCATTACGTTCTTTTCAGCCCTCAAGCTATTTTGAGGAATGTTTGTCCATAGCTGTTGCTATTTGTTCCTTCTCTTGTTGCACAGGTCTCTATTTCCCAGTTATGTGATGCTTATCTAAAAACCAAAAACTCCACTAAAAGAGGGATAATTCCAATGACTGAATTTACAGCCAAAGACCACAAGAAGTTCTTTTTGAAAATCCTGTACTAGCAAAGAAATGAGGAGTTAGATCAGGATATGAGCTTCTTGAATTGGTTTCATTGCCGATTTACCGCAGTCAGGAAAAGGGTTTGACCTTCTTGTCACAAGGAATCTTTCTCCCTTGTTTTCAGAGGGGCTGTTCCCTGAGCTTATTCAGATGCAGTTATCACCTGCCTCACAGGTAAACAAATTTCAACGGTGCTGGAAGGCTTGGTCAAGCCAGTAATGAATCGTTAATCCTTTGTCGGGTAAAACATTATCGAGGGACATGGTTTAGTGTTTGATAGGAATGGTTGGATTCGGTGATCCGGTGGGTCTCTTCCGACCTGGTGATTCTACGATTCTATGATTAGTGAGGCGCTACTACTTGGTCAGCGAAGGCTCAAAGCTCAGTGTGATGTTCTTGACACACAGAATAGTGTGTTTCATACAGATGTATAAACTGGTAACCCCATTTCATACAGACGCAACTGAAATAACTCCTTACCTGTGGTTGTTTCTTGTTTGAGAATGGCATAGCAGTAACTGAATCACTTTGAGATGATAATTCATTTAGCCGGTTGACCACATGTTGAAGAGATACTGTTGCCAATGGTTACATGGATGTGTTCCTCCTTGTAAGTGTGGTGGTTCTACACTTGGCTGAAGGCTGGTCTTGGACAAGAACTGTCAGACTGAGTCACAGTGCTGCTTTTTCATAGAATCATAGAATAACCAGGTTGGAAGAGACCCACAGGATCATCGAGTCCAACCATTCCCATCAATCACTAAACTATGTCCCTCAGTGCCTTGTCCACCCATCCCCCTGGACAACCAAAGCCTGAGAAAGCCTGATGAACTCACTCACAGCTTGCGCTAAAGTTTGTTGATCTTTTGGTAGAGAAGTTAGATTCTTGCCTAAGCCCTGTGGTCAACAACTGTCAATATTCAATACTTTTGTGTTATACTTTACCTTGTGAGGGGGAGGAGGGAGTTTGCCTTCTCTCTATGACAATTCCTTAATCTCCCTCTCCTTTCTCTTCTCTCAGTCTGAAAGACCTTGTTTGCCTCATGATTTGTTGTTGTTGCCTGCCTAAGCTCCACCAGGGGAGATTTAGGCTAGAGATTAGGAGGAAGTTTTTCACAGAAAGGGTCGTTTGGCATTGGAATAGGCTGCCCAGGGAGGTGGTTGAGTCACCTTCCCTGGAGGTGTTTAAGGCACAGGTAGACGAGGTCCTGAGGGACATGGTTTAGTGTTTGATAGGAATGGTTGGACTAGATGATCCGATGGGTCTCTTCCAACCTGGTGATTCTGTGATTCTATGATTCTATGGCTGACGAACATAATGAGGACCAGGAGATAGCATTGCAAGGGCTGCCAGTCTCTCTGCTGGGCTCACCATAGTGTTCTGTACTCTCCAAGGCTCCCTGCTAAAAAGTACTCTGAATACTTTGCAAACACTTCAGATGTTGTGCACATCTGATCAGAAACAAAAGAGTGAGCCCAGCAGTGAGCCCAGACAATTCCAGGGAAACCAACAAAAGTAAGAGCACTCGCTCATTGCTAGGTAGGAAAGAAAATCATAGAGTCATAGAATCATAGAATCACCAGGTTGGAAGGGACCCATCGGATCATCGAGTCCAACCATAGTAAATGTACTCCAAAAAAAGCTAGACCTTCTTTTTTTTTTTAATCTTGACTTAAGGAAGTTAGAATATTGTGCTGCTCCTATCATTCAACAGTTCATTAACACTACAAGCACTTACACGTCCTTACCTGTGAATCTTAGATGTGAATGGCAAATAGGGAGAAATCACTGCTTTGCAAATTTAATGCAAAAAGAGGAAAGAATGGGCATGGATCCCCCAAACCCAGATATTGTGTCACTACAGTGGGAGTGTTTTGCAAATGATCTCTCCAGTCTTGAAACTCAGACTTTTACAGCAATTAATGGGTCTTTGGACATCACTATTAGCAGAATTTTAATACCGCACATAATTTAAATCGCAATTTAAAAGGTAGATGCTTTATAATCCGCCATCTGTGTCGTGAAGTCAATAATAGGAAAATTGGGCTCTGCTTTAATTAGCTATAACTTGCTTAATAATTAGTTTCAGAACATCATGCGGTACCTGTGTTCGTACCCTGAGCAGCTTCTGAACTATGTAAAGCCTTATTCTTGCAGAATTTTATGCATCTACTAAGTCGGTAATTTGCCTGTGTTCCTTTGAGGCATGGCTGTAACTGTTTTCTTTGGCTCCGGCATTATGTGTAGTATTATATTATGTGTATTTTTATTCTTGTGACGACTACTTCGTGTATCAGCTGTTCAGAGATCCAGCACCACGGTGTGAGATGGATAGCCTGTTATTTCTCCCTTGTGTTGGGATTCCCACTCATTTCCATGGAAACCTGCAAACCTGAAGGGATAAAGCGCAGAGGCTGTTGCTGTATCACAGTACTGTGCGGCTCGAAAAAGCAGACATCACCATGGTGCCTGTGAATGCTAGTATTGTTGTAGGTCTGTCTCTTTTTCCAGCCTAAAACCCGCATCTTAAGGGGTTTAATTTCTAGATTCCTTATTCAAACCTAGTTTTTCTTCCCTCATAAAGTGAAATGCATCACAAACACACCTTCTGATATACATACATTCATGAACATTAATAGAAGGTGTACAAGTGCACGTACGTACATACCTAAATATATAGATCTATGCACATACATTCACACACATGCACACAGACATACAAGCACATCTCAGATAAAACTATGTTAAAAAATAAAGCTATTAAATTCCGTAAGAAGCGTACAACTGATTCACACAGTAATTCTAATGGCTGTCACATAGAAAGCTTTTCTTAATCGGAGCCTAACAAAACCCCACAGCCCTGTAGTGGATCGATAATGAAATACATGTGAATATGACTAAATACTCTTTTTTTAGTGAAATGATCGAAAATATGTATATTTCTTTCAGAAAAAGCCAGAAATTTAACCATTTAACCTCCCCCCCCCACCCCCCGAGCAGCTGGTGCACAGCAAGTGCTGTGGGTGAGTTCAGAGACATCCAGCAGAGGCAATGAAATCAGAAGTGAAAACTAATTTAGAAAATAAATGGACATGAAGACACAGATCAGAGTAAGACAGAACTGATCAGGGCAAGCATTTGGGGTATGACTTGCTCTTTGCTTTTTTCCATGATGATTTCAAATCCCACTGTTAACCCTATGTAGCATATGATGATAATGCACTGATTCTATAGCTTTCAACAGCCTCCAACACTAGTTTTCACTCCTCTCTTTTATGTTGTAGCAGGAATATCTGGCTGCATTCTGAAATGATCTTTCCTATGGTGCTCTGTTTTTTTTTTTTTTTTTTTTAACCGTGAAGACAGAGAGATTGGGACGTTTTGACTGAAGGAATGTGAAAATTTAATTTGGAGATACTCAGTGTGATTAAAAGACTGCTCCCCCTTCAGATTGGTTATGCTCCAATTCACCAGAGGGTATGATGCATGAACTCAAGAAAGAGGGAAGAACAACAGAGGCAGTAATTTCAAAACTGCTATTATATAAACTATCTATAGATGTCCTCAGTGATTTCAAATCAGTATGAGTAAAACTTCTGAAAATACAGATTAAATGCAAAGTGTTGCAGCTGCATCTAAGTTCCTCTACTTTTAATTTCGTACAGTCTGGCTTTCAGCTCTGTGAGCTGCCTGACCAGTAGTAAACACAAGGTTCTAGGGCTTAGGTGGAATTTAAGATTTGTGACTATATCCTGTAGCTAGGCAATGTCAGCTAATTCCATAAACATACTATTATGGATCAACTTTGTCAAGAGTTGAAAAGAGGAACAGAGACTTTATTGGATGAATCTTCATCTGTGACTTCAGCGTGAATAAAAGCCTGACAGAAAAATGGTAGTTAATGATATCAGATTATTTTCTGAGAGGTGCTATTTGTAGCATCAGTTCCACAAAAATCTAAGCTTCCATTTAAAGCAATAATCTTTGTAGGTCTTGTGGTTGCAAAGAGAAACTGGAGTATTTCAATATTAAGTACTGATAGCCAGAAAGCAAAACAGAGGAATAAAATCTTAATGCATTTAAAATCTTGTAGGATTCATTTATTGCAGGATGGTGAAATGTCCTTTCAGAAGGCTTGGAAGTGGCAGTGCTGCTGGTAGAAATTCATGTAATGTTGCAGAGAGACTCACTAGCAGATCTCAATCACTTTATGATTCAGGAATCCTGATTCTGAGCATCTCACAATCTTTGGTTTTTTTCTGATGTATTATTATGTGCCACACTATGAGATGCGAGGAGCAACTGAGAGAGCTGAGGGTGTTTATCCTGGAGAAGTGGAGGCTGAGGGGAGACCTCATTGCTCTCTACAACTACCTGAAAGGAGGTTGTGGAGAGGAGGGACCTAGGCTCTTCTGCCAAGTGACAGGGGACAGGACAAGAGGGAATGGCCTCAAGCTCCACCAGGGGCGATTCAGGTTCAACATAAGGAAAAAAAAAATCACAGAAAGGGTCATTAGGCACTGGCAAAGGCTGCCCAGGGAGGTGGTTGACTCGCTTTCCCTGGAGGTGTTTAAGGCACGTGTGGACGAGGTGCTGAGGGACATGGTTTAGAGATTGGTGGGAATGGTTGGACTCGATGATCCAGTGGGTCTCTTCCAACCTGGTGATTCTATGATTCTATGATTCTATGCCTAAGTGCAACACAGTGTTTCAATAAAGCATTTAGAATTACCTAAAATTTCAGGACTTCTCTGGTAACCTACTCGGATGTGCTACTATGCCCAAGGTGGTACTTGGAATCTTTGGCTCAGATACTGAGGACAAAATCCTGGTCTAACTCAAGTCAGTGGCTTTTCTGTTTTCATTAACAGATGTGGCTTTTTGCTTTCAGATCCCAGCCCAACACAGCAACAAAATTGCCCTTGACTTGACCTTTATGAATATTGGTAATTCACAGCCTTGTTTCATTAAGCCCATAATGGGAACAAATTGAAAACGGAGTCAAAGGGAAGAAGTTATGGATAAGACCTGATAGTACAGGGTGTAGGTGTAACTGCAAGGACTCATCTTTTGACTCAGTTTCTAGAACTACTGTGATACAGTTTCCTCTGTAAATATGACAGTGACACTTATTCTCTGTCACATCTACATGTGTTTTACACTTGTGGTAGTGTTATGTTCTCCACACAGAATCATAGAATCACCAGGCTGCAAAAGATCCATCAGAACATCGAGTCCAACCATTCCTATCAAACACTAAACCATGTCCCTCAGCACCTTGTCCACCCGTCCCTTAAACCCCTCCAGGGAAGGTGACTCAACCCCCTCCCTGGACAGCCTGTTTCAAGTGCTGAGTTCTACTAAGGCTCTAATTTAACTTCCAGGATAATTCTACTAAATCTAGTGGTTGTCCAAAACCTGCAGTGTTTTGTTTTTTTTTTTTTTTTTCTGATCTGCAGTTTCCATTCTGCTGATAATTCAAAATTAGTAAGAGAAAAGGGGAATCTACACAATTCCATTACGTGTTATGAAGATGCAGCTCCTGCCTTTTTTTCCATTTGTATTCATTTTTTCCCCCTCCAGTTTGAATAATACCACCTTCAGTTGAACAGAAAGATTCTTTTTTTTGAGAGGGTTATTTGTATCACTGTGTCTTTCATAACTCTTTTCCTCTGTGATGTTTTTGTCCTTGTATGTCTTCAGGCAGTTATAGTATCAAACTCCAGTGCTTGTGTTTAGCCAGACTCAGGCTAGATTTTCCTTTTTGCAGCTTTCTTTTCTGTGTGCGTGAAAACACTAGGATTTTTTCATGTAAAGTACTTCTGGGTCACACATCACCTATGTATTTTTGTTGGTGTTAAGGAGCTGTTAGGCAAAATATTTCTGCTCATGATTCTACATGTGCATGGTAATACTTGTATTATTTCTAAGACTGTAGTGCACATGGGCTGTAATCACAATCCATAACTTTATTTTGCTGAATGCTGTACAAACATGTGCTCCTTCCCTGTACAGTCTAAACAAATAAATGTGTTGCAATTTTTTGTCAATGGAACGTGGCATGACTTCAAGGATCTGTATATTAGATTGCATCATAGGCCAGTCTGATTTAATATAACAGTGCGTGCCCACGCATGACATTCAGCACAATCATAGAATCCTAGAATCATAGAGTCACTAGGTTGGAAGAGACCCACTGGATCATTGAGTCCAACCATTCCCACCAATCTCTAAACCATGTCCCTCAGCACCTCATCCACCTGGCCCTTAAACACCTCCAGGGAAGGTGAATCAACCACCTCCCTGGGCAGCCTCTGCCAGTGCCCAATGACCCTTTCTGGGAAAAACTTCCTCCCAATGTCCAGCCTAAATCTCCACTGACGGAGCTTGAGGCAATTCCCTCTTGTCCTGTCCCCTGTCACTTGGGAGAAGAGACCAGCTCCCTCCTCTCTACAACCTCCTTTCAGGTAGTTGGAGAGAGCAATGAGGTGTCCCCTCAGCCTCCTCTTCTCCAGGATAAACACTCCCAGCTCTCCCAGCTGTTCCTCATAAGGGCTGTTCTCCACCCACTACACCAGCTTCATTGTTCTTCTCTGGACTCGCTCCAGAGCCTCAACATCCTTCTTGTGCTGAGGAGCCCAGAACTGAACACAGGATTTGAGGAGCAGCCTCACCTGTGCCGAGTACAGAGGGAGAAGAACTTCCCTGGATATGCTGGTCAGACTGTTTCTGATCCAAGCCAGGATGCCATTGGCCTTCTTGGCCACCTGGGCAGACTGTTGGCTCATGTTCAGTCCCTACCAACCAACACCCCCAGGTCCTTCTCCTCCAGGCAGCTTTCCAGCCAGACTTCTCCTAGTCTGTAGCTTCTCAGGGTTGTTGTGCCCCAAGTGCAGGACCTGCCATTTGGCCTTGTTAAACCTCATCCCATTGGACTCAGCCCATGGATCCAGCCTGTTCAGATCCCTTTGCAGAGCCTCCCTACCCTCCAGCAGGTCGACACTTCCACCTAGTTTAGTGTTATCTGCAAGCTTGCTAAGGGAGCACTCGATGCGTTCATCCAGGTCATTGATGAAGACATAGAACAGGGCTGGACCCAGTACTGAGCCCTGGGGACACCATTCATGGTTGGTCTCTACATTGATGCAGTGTATCTTCATAAATCTATTAGGTACATGACATATGTGTTCAGGTATTTTTAACATTTTCATTGTACATCTACCTTTACGTATACATATTTACGGCATCTGAGTTTACATGCAAGTTTAATATTAGATTTCTGAGTGTATAATGCTGTTGTGTGATGCCTGCATCGTGCATCAGTCCTTAGGGTTTTAAAACTTGGGGAAATAATTTCGCATTATACCTTTGCTCGCATTATACCAGTGATACATTATACCTTTATGTGATGTTTAATTATTTTCATAAAGCTTTGAAAAAAAATGAACTTTTTTTTTTTTTATTCTGAATGTCTTCTGCGGACATGCCAGCCACTGGCTTATGAAAAGGTTGTCACAACTTCATAAAATCACAAAAATTAGAATCACGAAGCCTTTTTGCTGCTCCAAATTTTATAGAAAACAGATTCCGCTCTGTTGCTGGCACTTTCCCATAGGTGGAAAGAACAGACAGAACTTTGGACATCCCGTTTCAATGTCTTTGGGAGCCAGAATGCCTTTACTTCAAAAGCTACTTTCTTTGTAATTGCCAAGAAGTATTCTCTCACCCAGACAGCAGAATAACTGTATTGATAGTATATTGTCTCCTAAGAAATGCTGCCTCAATCCTGAGTTTCATGTTAAGGATTTAACATGGAATTTGGGAAGACAAGAAGATCAGAACATAGGGAAGGACCTGCAATCTCTAGATTTGACTCCTGCACTAGACCAGCCCTTTCAGAGCGTGTGCAAAATAACACACATACATAGAATGATAGAACAACCAGGTTGGAAGAGACCCACCAGATCATCAAGTCCAACCATTCCCATCAAACACTAAACCATGCCCCTCAGCACCTCGTCCACCCATCTCTTAAATCCCTCCAGGGAAGGTGACTCAACCCCCTCCCTGGGCAGCCTCTGCCAGTGCCCAGTGACCCTTTCTGTGAATTTTTTTTCCCTAATGTCCAGTCTAAATCTGCCCAGTTGGAGCTTGAGGTCGTTCCCTTTTGTCCATGCTTCTATAAATCTTCTTGGGTTTATCTTTGTTACTCAAGGATGAAAAGGGAGCTCTTTTTATGCAGAATTCACTTTAGTCCTTTCACCTAGTTGTCAAAACAAAAGCTAATGATGCAGTTTCCCATCTTTACAACATGAATCAAGGAGATAAAATCTTTAAACCACTGGTCCTGCATGGCTGGTGGTATAATAGGAGAGTATGTCACAAAACTGACAGTGAGGGTGCAGAGACATAATTTTGAAAGTCTCAGTTTTTGTTCTTTTATCCTAGTATCATGCAGACATGAACAGAATTAATCAGATTCTTTCAACTGTTATCTGACTAACTGTATTAACTCAGAAGGCAGAGTTTTAACTGAGGGCAGGATATGGGCAGCTCTACCAGTCTGGTCATGTTTGACCACTTTGAGTTATTAAAGAGTGTCAGCAAAATGCTTTCCACATAATAAAAGTCCTTCAGGCAGCATAAGCGTCTAACACACAAAGTCCCTTTTGTGACATGTTAGGAACAAATGTGCTTTTCAACGAGCTTGGAAAAGATCATAGTTTATAATAATAGAATTTACAGATTTTCTGTGCCATAGTGATCACAGAATCACAGAATAACAACCAGGTTGGAAGAGACCCACCGGATCATCGAGTCCAACTGTTCCAATGAAAGAACACTGAACATGTTATGTGATGGCAAGAAGCAAAAGAAAACAGGAAAATATAATAAGTATTTTTGTGTTTGATGGGAATGGTTGCACTCGATGATCCGATGGGTCTCTTCCAACCTGGTTGTTCTATGATTCTATGAAATATATAATAAGAAATTAAAATAAAGACACTTCCATTCTGTCCTTTCCAGGAGTTAGAGGGGCACTGTTTCTTCTGGCTTAAATGTGTTCCAAAATGCATGCAAACACAGAATCACAGAGTCATAGAACAACCAGGCTGGAAGAGACCCACCAGATCAAGTCCAACCCTTCCTATCAAACACTAAACCATGTCGCTCAGCACCTCGTCCACCTGTGCCTTAAACACCTCCAGGGAAGGTGACTCAACCCCCTCCCCGGGCAGCCTGTTCCAGTGCCCAATGACCCTTTCTGTGAAAATTTTTTTTCCTAATGTCCAGCCTGAACCTCCCCTGGTGGAGCTTGAGGCCATTCCCTCTTGTCCTGTCCCCGTCACTTGGGAGAAGAGGCTGTTACTCTCCTCTTTATAGAAATTCTATAGAAATTACTAATAGTGCAGTAATAAAAGGGCTGTTTAAATGTAGCACTTGTACAGGTCTTGTTTGGGCTTCCAGGTCACTCAGCAGTGGTCAACACTACGCTTGCTGTCATCTCTGTGCTACGAAGATATGTAGAGTTTTGCTGCACACGTTAAGCTACAAATTCCTGTCCTTCTGGGCTTCCCCTACCCTTCTTTTTTTTTTTTTTTTTTAACCCCATAAGTTGGTATAAACAAGTCTTGGGCAGATAATTACCAATGAATATTTATTATTGTCATCTCGTGTTCTCCTTTTTCATCTTTTGAGTGTTGTTTATTATACTTTCAGTGTTAAAAGCATGTGAGTTATTGAACAGCTGAAGTAGGTGCTCTTGTTTCATGCAACAGCTGCAGTAATCTGTGATCCTGCTTAATTTATGCTAATTACCTTAGGAGTGCCATGATTGATATTTTGCCTGTCTCTCTTATTAATTTATCAGCTAATCGTTGCATTTCTAATAGCTATAAGCTATTTATATATATTTATTTGATAAGCATAATGGTCTGTGCACTAATAGCAACAAACATTGCTGATACTAGGTAGTTCTGTAGTTCTCTGCAATTAAGAGGAAACTAAAACCAGAATCAAACTTTCGTTGTTGTGCAAGAGTGAACAGGAATGAAGAGAAGTTAGTCAACTTAATAGCAATAGTTTTAACAGAGTAAGAGATTTTTTTTTTAAACTGTGCTCCTTTTAGTGTGAAGATGGATTATTTACCAAACAACATGGACTACATAGATTACCTTAGAATTAAAAGGAAGATATAAGTAATGGATGTTTCCTCTTGTTCTACCTGAAATACTTGTATTCTGTATGATATACATCCGCTAGGTTTAGCTTATTTTTAGTCTTGTTTGAGCAAAACTTTAAACATGAGTCCCATCGTTTTAATAACACTTTAATTTCATGTGAATGCTTGGTGTGTTTTGCTCTGAAATTCTTATTGGTATCTTCAGTTGATGTCAGTGTGATTCAGTGCCAGTGAAGATACTATTGTTGTCTGCAGTGGATGCTGTACTGGATCAGCAAACTTTTGCGTGTGAATTAGTTGTGGTAATTTTAGACTTCTGGGCACTAGAAATCAGATTTGAAGATCTGGTATCCTTGTTTTCATAAGCACACAAGCTGAATGTGTGTGTGCTGAGGCATAAATATACTCTAGTATGTATTTGTGGATGTGGTGACTTGGCTTATACAGAAGCTTGTTGTGGGCATCTTAGGTCATACATATAGAATTATGGAATTATAGAATCGTAGAATAGTTTGGGTTGGAAGGGACCTTATAGATCATCCAGTTCCACCCCTGCCATGGGCAGGGACACCTCCCACTTAATCAGGTGCCCAAGCCCCATCAACCAGGCCTTGAACACCTCCAGGGATGGGGCAACCACAGTTCCCCAGGGAAACCTGTTCCAGGGCTTCCCCACTCTCATGGTGAAGAAATTCCTCCTTATATCTAGTCTAAATCTGCCCCTCTCCAGTTTATACCCATTGCCCCTAGTCCTATCAATACAAACCTGTGTAAAAAGTTCCTCCTCGTACCTATCTGTCTATGCCTCTCGATGAAAAACGGAATATATCACAGTACAAAATATGCTTAAATTTCTTATTCACAACTGGTCTGTTTTCTCCTTGGATTCAGAAGAGTAGTTATTTTAGTACATTCCCTATCTAAAGAGTGAATCAGTCCAAGGTAAATTAACAGATTCCTCCATTTAATTACAGGCTCAGGTAACGTAGATAAGTTCTGGAGAGTAAACCTAAACCCAATTTAAAAAAAAAAAATGCACAAGTTATGCAAACAGGCATCGATTTTTACTTCAGAAATCCTATTCCCTCTTGAAGGGAGGGCAGGGTTAGCCTCCACTTGCTGTGGCAGAACTGGAAGTGAGATTTGCTGAGCAAAATGGGACAGTTGAAGACTTCTCACCCTCACATTTTCCACAATGATCCTTCAGTTTACAGCTCTTAAGAGCTGTAACTCTTACTGCTCTGCTTCGGGCTGAACTGTGGAAACAAGGCAGTGACTTTATATTTCTGCAGAGCTGCGTGCTCTTTTCCAAGTGGTTTGCCAGGCACAGCTCTGGCTGGTTTTTTTCCCCGTGGAAAGTCCTCTAGGCCTGACTTGAATGTGGGAGATTGAAGCTAACAAAGAGGTTGAAACACAGCGTGATTGTGATTACAGTCATTAGGACGTCCAGAGTTAAAGCTAAAACTCTGAAGTTGTGACTGCTTTGACCTGAATTTCTATGATTGTGCTTTGACTTTATATTGTGTGGTCTGATTTCTGCGTATGATGATAGGAACTACGCTACGTGTTCCTCAATGTTTGTGCCGGTGATTAGTGTCCCACATTTGGCTTGTTCTCTATTCTCCCAGGATTTTAAAGATAATTTAAAAACGCGTAATGCTAAAATATTGTGTGAGAGTTACAGAAAAGACTGGGTTGTGGCCCTTTCAATGTAGTTGAATTTCAGCTGATGAAATTGTGTTTATAGAAATATACACACTGAACATTTGACAAATAGAAATACGGAAACTTTCGCAGGGTGTGCTGTACCCACAAGATCATTACATACATTTATAAGAATTATTTTAAGTTAAAGGTTATTTAGGTATTAGTGCTTGTTCAGAACACGATTTCTGTGAAATTCATTTTTAATGTTAAGTGATAGGGAGGCAATTCTGCCCCTCTGTTCCTCTCTTGTGAGACCTCATCTGGAATGTTGTATCCAATTCTGGACTCCTCAACATAAGAAGGAGATGGAGCTGTTGGAATGGGTCTAGAGGAGGATACAAGGATGATCTGAGTGCTGGAGCACCTCCCATGCGAGGACGGGCTGAGAGAATTGGGGTTGTTCAACCTGGAGACGAGAAGGCTCTGAAGAGACCTTATAGTGACCTTGCAGTACCTGAAGGGGCTGCAAGAAAGCTGTGGAGAGATTTCTTACAAAACCATGTGGTGATAGGATGAGGGCAATGGGTATAAACTGGAGAGGGGCAGATTTAGGCTAGACATAAGGAAGAATTTCTTCACCATGAGGGTGGTGAGACACTGGAACAGGTTTCCCAGGGAAGCTGTGGCTGCCCCATCCCTGGAGGGGTTCAAGTCCAGGTTGGATGGGGCTTGGGCACCTGATTAAGTGGGAGGTGTCCCTGCCCATGGCAGGGGTGGAACTGGATGATGTTTAAGGTCCCTTACAACCCAAACTACTTTATGATTCTAAATCCTACAAGCTAATATAAGCCTGCCTTTTGGAGCATACTCAGGATGGGCACATAAGCAGTTGGTGTTAGCATAAATTACGCATGGGTATCAAGAATACTACTGGATTGTCTTTCTAGAGACAGTACCTTGCGTGCCTTCCCTGGCCTAGTGGGTTTTAAGCCTAACAGTGAAAGTATAGAACATCTTGCATGACGATGCAAGAGAATGGGGTCAGACTTTTCCAGATATGCCCCGTGACAGGATCAGGGGCAGTGGGAACAAACTGGAACAGAAGAAGTTCCACCTGAACATGAATCATAGAATCATAGAACATCCAAGTTGGAAGACACCCACCGGATCATCGAGTCCAACCATTCCTATCAAACACTAAACCATGTCCCTCAGCACCTTATCCACCCATCCCTTAAACACCTCCAGGAAAGGTGAATCAACCACCTCCCTGGGCAGCCTCTGACAGTGCCCAATGACCCCTTCTGTGAAAATTTTTTTCCTAATGTTCATCTTGAACCTCCCCTGGCAGAGCTTGAGGCCATTCCCTCTTGTCCTGTCCCCTGTCACTTGGGAGAAGAGGCCATGTCTTCGATATTGGTGTTGATACTAATTAGTTGATACTAATCATAGGGGTTGTTTTTTTTTTCATTTTAGTAGACAAAAATTAAAAGTTTGGTATGACCCAAACTAAAATTTTGAAAGGCTTTGCTTTAAGTTGAAGCAAACCCTTTTGTCTGAAGTAGAACAAAGGTTCAAGTGTCTATAAACATTTAAACCAGATCTCTGACCCAGGGCTTCTGTCCCTCAGAGCATTACTATAGCTGTCAGAACAGGAGATCTTTTGGGGTTTATCTCCATTCATGAATGTTAAGCTTAAGCGTTTAAATATTCACTGAGATAAGAAGACAGACTCGATAATTTAGTGGCTAGGATTTGTAAATCTGAGCAACTGTATTAAGATTTAACCCTTATTCTGTAAATGAGACCCTCATCATCCCGGGAGGCTGATGACAGTCCTCCCAAACGGCTTTAAGATACAGTGGATGAGAAATTCTTAACATGAGTATAACTAGTTTCAGAAGATGGAAGGACTGGAAAACTATTTCTTGTATATCGAGCAGAGCGTAACGGATAATTGTTAGACTATTGGATATAAAATATAGAATCATATAATAACCAGGTTGGAAGAGACCCACCGGATCATCGAGTCCAACCATTACTATCAAACACTAAACCATGTCGCTCAGCACCTCATCCACCCATCCCTTAAACACCTCCAGGGCAGGTGAATCAACCACCTACCTGGGCAGCCTGTTCCAGATAAGTATTTATGTATGTATGATATGTATGTTACCATATGATAATGTATTTATTTTCATGGACATAGGCCCATGCCACCAGATTTTCTAGGAGAAATGTAGTTCAGTTGATGCAAATTTGGTTCAGAATCAACAGCAATAAAGAGAATAATCTTCCATCTCATGTCTTGAAGGCCTGTGTAGAGATGTTCTGAAGCTCTGCTTCTAGATGGAGTTTCTAGATCCACTACAGCTTACGTGTCAAAGTCAGCTCACTGAGCACATCCTAAGCATCTTTAAGGATCCACAGACTGAGTACTTCTTTATGAGACGAGTGCAGGAATCTTACTTGTAGAAATTTGAATCCTGCGTCATGGCTGCCTGAAAATCTGCCTTTCCTGAGTAACTTGACTGCTATGAGGAAAGAAATTACAAGTTGCAAACTTTTTATATAACCCACTCATTCCATTTTCAGGAAATCAGATTTTTTGTCTCTGAACATTTTACTTTTGTGATATTATGAATATGTCAAATACCACAGATTAGGAAAAAGTGAGATTTTGAATAATTTCAGCAATATATAAATAAAAATATGCAGTAATTCTAGCATTTACCAGTACTTCCATAGATTTTTGAGGTCATAAATTATCATCTTCTACTCTTGTGCTGTATAGACAGTGAATAATCTGCTCAAATAAATGTTTGGCAATTTTTGAGAGTATATGAGAATCCAGTTAGGGGATTTGAAAAAATCCAGGTTAGGTAAAAATTGGGGCAGAAGGATTTTGGAAGTTTAGATCAAATGCTTTGGGCTCATTCATGGCTTTCTAGACTTCTGGTACGTCATGCCTAAAGGGAAACCAGAATTATTCACTAATCAAGCACTGGCAGCTTTGGATGTTTTGAAATTTGGGACTGCACCTTGCAGTGTCCATGCCTCCAGCAGGAGATTCAGATGCCCTGACAAATTTAACATAAGTGATCATTTTCAGACCTGCCTGCCTGCCTGCAAGGGAGGAAAATGCTGAAGTGCCTCCCCACAAGGGAGCAAAAATCACCGTTTGTCCTGGAAAGGAGCCTAAAACTCTGGATTTCTCACAGTTGGCAGCCCTGAGGAAGTCCATATGGTAGATATGTGAGCGTATCTGGAGACAGAGAGCAGTGGTGGTTGGGAAACTTTTGGTAGCTCGATTGCAGCTGAGTCTATGATGAGACTCATCGCCTTAAATCTATATACTTCAAAAACCTGAGGTCTCCAACAGGGCATGGGGCAAACTAACAGAAAAATAGATAAGGCCCTGATGAAAACTTGCCCTCTGTTTTTAGAAGTTACTGACCATATCCAAATACCCCAGTGGTTTTCTGGAAAGTTAATACAGCCTTAAAGGTTGTGCGGCTACAGATCACGTTCTGCCCTTCAGCTACCGCAGGGGAGAAATTGCTTGTGCTCATCTGGCAACCTCTTCGCGGTTATTGCCTTACAGATTATGATCTTTGGTCTTTCAAGCATGGCCCACAGCCTTTGTTCATAGATACAGGACTTTGGAATTGGCATGTTCTTCAGTAGAGTCAAATCTGCAAGACTACTCAGTCCAATATATGTAACTGGCCCGTTTCCAGCATAGTTTATCACTCCATTAATTTCTGTGCTGTCTGCATATTTCAGTAACTAATCACAGAATCACAGAATCACAGAACAACCAGGTTGGAAGGGACCCATCAGATCTTCTAGTCCAACCATTCCTATCTAATCTTCCAGAGTACTGGTGAAAACACTGACTATTATAGGGCTAAACAAAATACCTGTAGGATTGCAGCAGAAAGGCTCATATTAAATATAAATATTTTTTTAATTTTTGCAAATTTTGTTAAATAAAAAAGTTTTATAGTAAGCATCTTTTTTTGGGGGGGAGGAGAAATAGTTGTTAACAGTTATAAATATGCTGATTTTATGAAGTACTTATCTTGGCATCGGAATGCTGAGGAAGAAAAAGCAGAATGTTTAAAAGGTGTCTAAGTATTCATTATCCTAACATAGAGAGAAATGGACAAATTCAGCAGCCTGAGAGGTGGGATTGAATCATAAAATCATAGAATCATAGAATCATAGAATCACCAGGCTGGAAGAGACCCATCGGATCATCGAGTCCAACCATTGCTATCAAACACTAAACCATTGATTGAGCAGCCTGGAGAAGAGAAGGCTTTGAAGACACCTTAGAGCAGCTTCCAGCACCTGAAGGGGCTACAAGAAAGCTGGGGAGGGACTGTTTATAAAGGCTTGTGGTGATAGGATGAGGAGTGATGAGTGTAAACTGGAGAGGGGCAGATTTAAACTGGACATAAGGAGGAATTTTTCCACCATGATGAGGTCCTGGCCCAGGTTGCCCAGGGAAGCTGTGGCTACCCCATCCCTGGAGGTGTTCAAGGCCAGGTTGGATAGTGCTTGAGCCCCTGATCCAGTACGGGCAGGGAGGCTGGAACTGGATGATCTTTAATATTCCTTCCAAACCAAACCATTCTAGGATTCTATAACAAATATGAATTGCCTGCACACAGGTGAACATATTCTTTGTTCATAGGTACAGGACCTTGGAATTGGCATGTTCTTCAGATGAGTCAAATCTGCCAGGCAGCTCAAGCCAATATATGGAACTGGCCCATCTCAAGCACAGTTCATCACTCCATTAATTTCTGTGTTACCTGCATGTTTTAGCAACATAATATTCCAGAGTACTGGTGAAGATACTGGGTGTTATAGAGCTAAAACTCTGGGGGGTTATAAGTTTTACCTAGAAAAGTGAGATCTAGCTTAGAATTTCCTCCAGCTGGTTAATAAATAAATATATAATAAATAATAAATAAATAATATAATGATAAATTTATCAGAAGTAATTTTTGGAAACTTTGAGGATACTCCTGTGATTATAGCTGTAATCTGCTACCCCATAGGAATCCTTCACTGCAACATGGATTTTTTATTCCTTTTCCTTTTTCCAACTTCTCAACCTCAATGTATTTCAAGTCTTGTTTGGTTGTCTTCAGCACACCTTGCACTATAACAGACCTTCTCTTGTAGCCCATCTTGTGAATTATTAGTTAGAGCACTGATCAATAACTATTCAGAGCCTTATTTGTTCAAATATTTAATAGCACTAATGCACATGAGGATCACACAGAGTTGTGAGCTCTACTTCTCTGTGCCCACCCTCACCAAATAAGTCATACCCTGTATTTGATTATTTTTAATTACAACTTATTTCTACTGAGACCTTTTTTATTTTTTTAATTCTCAGAATTAAGAATTTAGACCTCTCCATTTTCCTATCTAGAGCATCTCCTTGTAGCCAGGTTAAGAATTTCTTCTCATCCTGTTCCTGATACCTTGCTCTCTGCTTTCATACATAGTATTTTAGGTGTCTCCTCTTAGATACCAGGTTAAAACTCTAACACTCTAGTCAGCCTGTCCTCCATGTCAACACATTCTCTTCTGGAACAGTGACTTGGTATTCTGCAGAACTGTAATATAAAGGTCATCGATAAAGTAGGTCTACTGAAGCGAACTCCCTGTGAGTCACAAAGGTCCACATGTCCTTGTTCTGCATGTGAAAATGGCGACAAAGTTGGTGAGATTAATGACCTCTGGAGCAGAATTTAGTTCTTGGCCATGGAAATGCTGGCAGTAAATCTAGGGATGGCTACGGGAGGCTGGCAGGTGGCCAGCGTTTCACAGAACCTGTGTGCATCGCATAGAATCATAGAACAACCAGGTTGGAAGAGAACCATCGGATCATGGAGTCCAACCATTCCTATCAAATACTAACCCATGTCCCTCAGCACCTCATCTGCCTGTGCCTTAAACACCTCCAGGGAAGGTGAATCAACCACCTCCCTGGGCAGCCTATTCCAATGCCCAATGACTCTCTGTGTGAAAAACTTACTCCTAATCTCTAACCTAAATCTCCCCTGGTGGAGCCTGAGGCCATTCCCTCTTGTCCTGTCCCCTGTCACTTGGGAGAAGAGCCCAGCTCCCTCCTCTCTACAACCTCCTTTCAGGTAGTTGTAGAGAGTAATGAGGTACTACATACTACTCATGTAGCAGTGCTTGCTCCCAACATCCAACGTTGACTTACATGGAAGGATGAAGGTTTGACGTGGCAAACAACATCTTGAAGAGCTATCAAATACATCATAGAAAGATTCTGTTGGCTAAATATAGGCACCTACCACCATGTAGAGTGTCACAGAGCATCCAAGACACATTGCTGTGCATAACTGAATATCTGGATAACAAAGGCAGGTAGATCTCTGCCTTTCTGAAGAAGCAGCAGGCTATGTAGAATAAACAATAAAATTCAAAATAATACTGTGTGCTTGCAGCTTTTAAAATCTTTTTTCACTTCTTTACCCTGCTTCCATTTCTGGAGTGTGAGGATCCTATAGGGGTTGGGGTTTTCCACCTTAACATTTTGTTCTTTGACTGTCACTGTGTATTCACAAATAATAAAAGTGTATTCACAGCATTCTTGAAGCGGTTGCTTTGGTTTAGAGGGACAGGCAAACCTATTTTGCAGTTTGCCCCTTATAAATTCGCATAGACTATCATAACTACCATGGCAGTATTTCCAGGTTAAGATCATAATGGTTCTTTCAGCAGATCTTTCAGTGGTGACAAATGATGCTAGATGATGTTTTTCAAACTTTTTAAAAGGCATGGTAGGCTGAGGATCAAGTAACCCCACTTCTGGCCTCCTGCCAAGCCTTTACATATTGCAGGAATTAGAAAACAGCATAATGTTCTGTTTTCTTATTAGCAGAATGAAAAGAATGTCATCATCTAGTGGGTAATTTTCATCTTCCAGAGATCCTGTTCTGTGCTTTGATTGGCAACTTGAAAAGCTTCAAATGCATTACAATGATTAGGAGCTGAGAAGCCAACCAAGGCATAAACTCAGTGTGTAGGGTAGACAATGCGGGTGGGTTAAAGATTAAGATTCGGTTTCAGTGCCTGTAGTAGATATCTACAGAGACACCAAGTATCTCACACTATAACCAATGGAGAGTTAGACAGTATGGGCAAGGGTGGCTACGAACTGCTTCTGTCCTGCCTGAAGTAACACCTGGTAGCTGATCAGAGGAATTATTCCTTAAGCTTTGGTGGCTGTATTAGTTAGGGATAAGTCCAGCTGCCTATCACATGGATATCTGCCAGAGAATATCAGAAACATCTACCCAGAGGGTTGACAGAGGACTTACCTGTACCTTTCTGGACCTTTCCAGTCTGGCAGTTGAAGGCTTAATGGGATATAATAGAATCGTAGAATCATAGAACAAGCAGGTTGGAAGAGACCCATCGGATCATCGAGTCCAACCATTCCTATCAAACACTAAACCATGTCCCTCAGGACCTCATCCACATGTACCTTAAACACCTCCAGGGAAGGTGACTCAACCACCTCCCTGGGCAGCCTATTCCAATGCCCAATGACCCTTTCTGTGAAAATCTTTCGTGAATATCTTGCATTATCTCTTATATGAAGACAATGGAAGCTCATACTCCTAATGCATGTACACATGGTTATAGGCAGGTGTCTTAATTTAAAAACTAAATCCACTCAAAGTGATGCAAAGGTCCCCATCAGAAGGAACCGCTGAAGCCTCCTAGCAGAGGCCGATGCTACATTAACTTCTGTGATGTTTGTTTATTTAATAAGATCATCTCTTTAGTGTGGAATAAATTACATAGGAACCAGATGCTGATTACCAGTAAGCAGAACTACATCAGAAGAACAGAACCTTGAGAGAGCGATCCTTTCTTTCCACCAAAACACTGCCACCCACAAATTTTGTTGCACTGATTCTTTACTCCTGATACAATGAGTTGAGGGAGCTCTGTAAAACCACCTCTTGGGTTCTTCTTTGTTAGTTACTTCCTACATTGTTTGTGTTGAGGTGCAAACCAAAGCAAGCTAGGTGACAAGAGGGTTAACTGCAAGTCACTTGGACCTTTTTTCCATGTTTTTGCATGAGCTGTGTGACATTCTTACCAGATATCAATCCAAGGATATTGCTATAAACCAGTGATTTTTTTTTTTTTTTTTTTCTGGGGGCACTAGAGCTCCATGGTCGATTTCAGTGCTTCCTGACCTTTACAATATTGTCTCTATGTACGAAACGATGCAGATCCATCTTACCATCCAATTTTTCCACATCCCAAAGAGCTGATGATACACATGCTGCATATATTTTCCCTGACACAGTCACTCAACATCGTTCAGTGCAATCTGCTTGTGTTGTAAAAAATTGTAAACCCTAGCTAGCCTATGCAGGTTACCTTTAAAATCTGGTGACAACAGTGCTTGGAAGAAGCACTGTTCCTGGACTTCAGTAAAGCCTTTGACACTCAGCAAGTTTGCAGATGACACTAAGCTGGGTGGAAGTGTGGATCTGCTGGAGGGTAGGGAGGCTCTGCAAAGGGACCTAAACAGGCTGGGGCGCTGGGCAGTGTCTAACGGCATGAGGTTTAACACGGCCAAATGGCAGGTCCTGCACTTGGGGCACAACAACCCTATGCAGAGCTACAGAGTGGGAGAAGTCTGTCTAGAAAGTTGCCAGGAGGAGAGGGACCTGGGGGTGTTGGTTGACAGCGACTGAGCATGAGCCAGCAGTGTGCCCAGGTGGCCAAGAAAGCCAATGGCATCCTGGCTTGTATCAGAAACAGTGTGACCAGCAGGTCCAGGGAGGTTCTTCTCCCTCTGTACTCTGCACTGGTGAGACCACTCATCGAATCCTGTGTTCAGTTGTGGGTCCCTCAGCACAAGAAGGATGTTGAGGCTCTGGAGCAAGTCCAGAGAAGAGCAATGAAGCTGGGGAAGGGTCTGGAGAACAGGCCTTATGAGGAATGGTTGAGAGAGCTGGGGGTGTTTATCCTGGAGAAGAGGAGGTTGAGAGGAGACCTCATTGCTCTATGCAACTACCTGAAAGGAGGTTGTGGAGAGGAGGGAGCTGGGCTCTTCTCCCAAGTTACAGGGGACAGGGCGAGAGGCAATGGCCTCAAGTTCCACCAGGGGAGATTTAGGCTAGAGATTAGGAGGAAACTTTTCACGGAAAGGGTGATTGGGCAGTGGCAGAGGTTGCCCAGGGAGGTGGTTGAGTCACCTTCCCTGGAGGTGTTTAAGGGACGGGTAGATGAGGTCCTGAGGGACATGGTTTAGTGTTTGATAGGAATGGTTGGACTCAATGATCCAGTGGGTCTCTTCCAACCTAGTGATTCTATGATTCTATGAACAGAAGAAACCGTGTGGCCTTATGCTAACTGCTATACTTTAGGGGTTACGATACTTTCCGAAGTCTAATCTACAGCCTGTCCCCTATTTGGTAAATATTTAAGAATGATGTGTTTTTATTACTGCAAAGAGAGATAGAAAGGATAGACATGCTGCTAGTGAAATGAAGGTAGAGATCTAACCTCCTTCCTGCAACTTGAAAAACAGTGAAGCACATTGGCAAAGGTCATAAAGCTATGTTAAATAGCATGAAATCTTTGAAGTTCTAATGATTCTTTATCTGCTTTTTAGTCATTGTTCCTTCCCCTCTATCCTCCTGCAGAGTGTTTTGTTAGAAAGCGACCTGTGGTGTGTGACCCCTTGACTTGAGTTTTAAATTGTATAGAAACCTATTGAATCCTTGTTTCAAAATACACAGCAGTAATCAGGCTTTTGTATCAGAAATATCCCTTCGAAAAAGAGGAGCCAGCACTTAATTGCACATAATTAGCTATGGAAGCAAGGTATGCAAACAGACTAATTAAAGGAGAAATCGCTGCATTCTCTGTTTTTAAATAAACACGAAGATCCTAAAAAATCCCCTGTAAGGTGGACTTTTCCTTACAGGATAGAATGGAATTAAAATAGTGTCGATAAATTGTGCGAGAGACTATATCAGTCTGTGCATTGATAGTCTGTGCATGCAGGATAAGAACATTGACTGCCTGCTAATCTATTCCCAGATGGAGGTGGATGCAGACGAGAAGCGCCATCGCACACGCTCCAAAGGTGTTCGAGGTACGTCTCCTGCTTCAGTAAATCACTCAAGGCCCCTGCTCAGGGTGACCTTCATCCCCCCAGAATCTCTTTGCACGATTCATTCTGACCCTTGCTTTTACACAACCTTTCTGGTAATATTCTGTAGGAGAGGGGTACTTGTAATAGATGATAAATTTTTATATATTTTCCATCTCTTTGCAGTTCCCGTGGAACCAGCCATACAAGAGCTGTTCAGGTTAGTGCTCTGAGTGTAAAATGTATCCCCATTAGCAATTTAGAAAATTCATGCCTTTTAATGGGTATAATGCACTTTCAAGTTCATTGGTGGTTTGCTCATGCCCTGCTGCACTGATGAAATTAATTCCCTCGAGACTTGCTAATAAAAAGCATCCCCTCTTTTTTTTTTTTTTCCTCCTCTCCTTCGGTTATTTGATTTCTCTTTCTGTCTTTGTTGCCCTCCATTTCTGTAATACCTACTGCCTGCTTTTAGTATAATCTTTCTGCCGCACACGAGCACCTGTATAATTAATTCTCTTTTCTTTTGCAGCTGTCCCACGCCTGGCTGTGATGGCAGCGGTCACGTTAGTGGCAAATATGCAAGGCACAGAAGGTAATATCTGTAATTTTTCATAATTTAGTGAAGAGGTTTAGTAAACAAGTTAGCCGGCATGACCTTGATAAACCAAACAGTGATAAAAATCAGCAATTAGATGTTCTAGAAGCCATTTGGGTTCCCCCCCCTGTTTTTTTTCCTCCTTTCTGAATGTCACACACAATCTAACATTTTTGCTGAGAAAACTTACTCTCGCGGTCAATCTTCTCTCAGATTTTGCATACAATTCTCTTAGTTATGTGCTGCAAATTAAAATTTGGCCCTCCTGATATGCTGGTGCCAGTGTGACTTCTGTTATTTAATGTATTTCATAACTGAATGAAAATGAGCTGCTCAGTATTTTCAGTTTGATGATCAGGTTAGATTCAGAGGTAAAAGACCAAGACGAATCAGGGATTAGAAGACTTCAAATGTTGTGTTATAGTCACAAAGACCTTTACTTCACATTCTAAACCTGTTATGTGGAGTCAACACCTGCAAGAACATGGTTTTCAATGCTTATTGTAAATAATATATCAAGGTAGCACATATTACATACACTGCATGTGCTTCTTATTAATTTACAGATCAGACTTTATGATTCTGTGCTTGCAATGTCAATATTCAAGTGTTGCACATCTGCAGAAACAACATTCCTTTCTTGAATAATTTGTCCGCGAATTTCTTGTGCAGAATTTTGAAAACTGAACAGCTCTGGAATACATGAATTTTCCACACGTTCTTTGCATTTCATTTCACATACTTTATATAACAGCCCGATAGATAAAATTATACAGAGATAAAATGGTTGATGTTTTGGCCACCTCTTTCCTGAAGAGAGGGAGGTATTCAAACCAGTGTTAACTTCTCCTGAAACTCTTAGTATTTATTTTCAATCTTGACTTTGTCAATTCTTAAAGCACTTGTGGCGTATTTCACACCAAGTCTGATCGTACTTTGTAGTGAGGGGATATGGGGGTTTATGAATTAAATTGAAATTCAACGTTTATGGTTAAGGCCTTTATTTGAAACAGGAAAAGATCACAGCAACAGGTCAGTCCACCCATCGCCACTCAGTCCACTCAAGTGCCTTTTATCCTTAGCAATGAATGAAGCTTAGGAACAAGCCCAGAAAATCCTTGCAAAATTAGAACAAGCAAACTGATATGCCTGATTAAAATTCTTTCAAATTACATTTAAGAATATGAGACGCAAACTTATGGTGTTTGGATTTCCTTTCCGAATCTTTTCTTTCACTCATGAAAACGGTAAAGTTTTTGTGGTTATTATTTGAAGGGCTCGGTTAGATCAGAACGATGATTTAGGAAGAGTAACCAAAATCATTCTTCTTCTTAAATAGCTCTGAAATTCACTAGTCACTTCGTATTTCAAATCTTGGGTTTTGTTTGTCTATTTTCTTCATGTAAATACAAACCTCATCACTAATTAATGAATAGCACCAAATTCTTCTTTTCCCTTAGATATTTCATGAGCAGTCAACAGTCAAATTACATGAATACAATGTGCTTTCTGGTTACAAGATTGTAGTTAAATGTGTTCCTTCACACTTCACAGGAGTTGTATGCGCATTTCGAAGACAAAAGTCTCAAAACATACAGAAAGTAACTCTTTAGCTTAAAGAAAAACCCTGACTTTTCCTCTGATTTTTTCTATATTTGATCTATTTGTCTCTGCTTGTGTAAAATCACCTTTCTGGGGGAGGCGGGAAGAATCTCTGTGAGATTTTGAAAGCTTACATGCAGTTTTGAGACGTTAATTCCATATTTTGCTTTCTTGACATGATTCTGGTGTGTCAGTACACGAACAGACTGAATCTCAGAGCTGTTAATTAAATGAAATTTTGGGCGGATGTGCAAAGAGCAAAACTTGGAAATGCATCAAAAATTCCTTTTCCCCCTACTGGCTAAAGATTTGGTGGTGGTGGTGGTGAATGTTTTCTTGTCACCCCGTGTGCCAACCCAGTAATCAGAATATATTCAACCAATATATGTTTTATTTAGAGGTAAAACTCCAAGGTCTTTGTTGAAATTTGCAACGAAAAAAAATCTGTTTTCTAAATGAGCTTTACTTATTTTATGTGATCCAACCAACTCCTAGTAAATTTAAGTTCTTGAAGGAATCTGAAGGATTTTTTTCTTTTTTCTATTTTGCTATTTGGGTGGGGAAGAGCCTCAAATATTTCTTCCAAGGAAATCAGACTGTCTTAAAAATTTGATGTGTTCAGGGAATTGCGTATCTCAGCTGATGCCTAACTCAATTCTGTTTAGACCTACAGAGCATTTTAATGAGGTTAAGACCTTTCCATTCACGATACCAGACTGGTTCATTATTAGGAATGAAATGTATTTGCTTCCACTAGATGTAGTCAGAGCTCTCTAGAATTATATTTCTTCTGTAACATCTTGAAGCCTCTGGAATTTCAGCTTTTTTTTTTCCTTCTTTATTGTCATCTTCTCCTTAAAATACCAACATCACAGTGAAAATGATGTTCAGGTGAAAGAAATAGATCCTTCCGAATTTTCAGAGAGATTCAGGGGATGAAACAGTGCTGTGCTGATAAGATATCAGGTAAAAGTTAAAGGACATTTTTACCATACGTTGCATAATACAATTATATTTTTAATTATGAAAGAGCTGCAATGTTAGCGTTAACTAGGGAAACAAGTGGGCTTGATATCTCACTGATATTTCCTTTGTGGTGGTACTAGTTAGCATAACAGTGGTAACAGCTTGTTGTATCATTTCATGGAATCATATAGGTTGGAAGGTACCTTAAAGGTCATCCAGTTCCACCCTCTGCCCTGGGCAGAGACACCTCCCACTGGATCAGCTGCCCATGGTTCCATCCAACCTGGCCTTGAACCCCTCCAGGAATGGGGCAGCCACAGCTTCCCTGGGCAACCTGGGTCAGTGCCTCAATGCCTTCATGGTGAAAAAATTCCTCTTTATATCTAGTCTAAATCTGCCCCTCTCCAGTTTATACCTATTCCTCCTTGTCCTATCCCTACAAGCCTTTGTGAACAGTCCCTTCTCAGCTTTCTTGTAGCCTCTTCAGGTACTGTAAGGTTGCTATAAGGTCTCCTCGGAGTCTTCTCTTCTCCAGGCTGAACAACCCTATCTTTCCATCTTTTTTATATTTTTCCTTTATGTCAAATCTTATTTTAAGGCTAAACCTTGCAGGGCTTATTTGGTACTTTGCTCTCAGCTTAGGTTTCTTGCTGAATTTTATCTTGGGCATGCTAATCGACAGCTAACGGGGCAGGCTGTTCTGTAGGGGACTTGAGGGCACGATCCTCGGATGTCTAAAATTAGCTTGACCAGACCACCTCTCACCAGTGACTGCATAGAAAGTTCAGGAAGATTATTATCCCTGTTTGGGCAGAGAGGATGAGCGCCCAAAGGGACACAGTGTGTTTGCCTTCCTCAAAGCAGACTCATCTAGGTAATACGTAGAAATCTGAAGCTGTCATGGACCCGCCAGAGCTGTCGATGATGCACAGCGTGAGACAGTGCCTAGACATTAAGAGTTCACACAAATGGGTCTTCGGTACCTGTTGTTTGTGTTTCCAGGCACTTGAGGCCAACTGAACGCCTCACGGGTCATGCAGTTAAAGAAATGCATGTGTCTTTGCAAAACTGAGTCCTAAAAAATATAAAAGGAAAAACAGGGGTTGGGAAAGAGCTGAAAGAAAAAAAAAAAAAAAGCATTGGGATTTCTGTGATAGAAATATTCTTTGTGATTCTCCGTATAGAATCATAGAACCACCAGGTTGGAAGAGACCCACCGGATCATCGAGTCCAACCATGTAATAATACATTTTAGATTATGTAATTGCCGAGTGTCCTGGCTGTATCCAAATCGAAACAAAAAAATAATCCATTTTGACAGTGGTAGAGACAGGAAAAAAAATCAGATCCTAGGACTGAAAACCAGAGCCTTTCCCTGGGCCATACTCCTGATAATATTTATTTTATTCACTTGGTAGCTCTTCAGGTCCACTGAGCATGGCAGCATTATAATGAGCGATACTTTTGTACGTTCAGAGTTGCGAATTGATTTTGAACAATAAGGTTGGTCCAGATCCTTGAATACTTTTAGCTGTGAACGATCCATCTGGGTATACAGCAGTTGCTCAAACCACACCAGGAGAGTGTTCCCAGAACGTCTGTCGGCTAGGCATGTAAGAAAAACGTAGATTCAAGCATTCTTTCTTTGCAATTAGGAGGAACTTGGCCAGTTTCATTAATCAACTTTAAAGACAACAGGATTTGCGTTTGATGCACACAAATGTAAAAGCGAGTGTGGTTTCTGGTCTAAATTCTGCAGGCACAAATCCCATAGGTAACCTAGAGTAACTGAGTGCCAACTAGTGTATGTTATTTATGGAGGAGATGTGAATGACAGTCTTGGAAACATCACTCCCTCCTGTGTGGTTGCCCTGAAAACAACCTTAAACTAGTAGTGTAGAACTATATATGTTGATTTAGGGTTCTTTTAATACCTGTATCAGGGCATAAGCAACGAGACTGGTGAGGGGTCTGGAGAACAGACATTATGAGGAATGGCTGAGAGAGCTGGGGGTGTTTAGTCTAGAGAAGAGGAGGCTGAGAGGAGACCTCATTACTCTCTACAACTACCTGAAAGGAGGTTGTAGAGAGGAGGGAGCTGGGCTCTTCTCCCAAGTGACAGGGGACAGGACAAGAGGGAATGGCCTCAAACTCCACCAGGGGAGATTTAGGCTGGAGATTAGGAGGAAGTTTTTCAGACAGAGGGTCATTGGGCATTGGAATAGGCTGCCCAGGGAGGTGGTTGATTCACCTTCCCTGGAGGTGTTTAAGGCACAGGTGGATGAGGTCTTGAGGGATATGGTTTAGTGTTTGATAGGAATGGTTGGACTCGATGATCCGATGGGTCTCTTCCAACTTGGTTGTTCTGTGATTCTATGATTCTATGATAATTGAAAGCAGGTAAAGCCATAGTATCACAGAATCAAATAATGGATTGAGTTGGAAGGGGTCTTAAAGATCCTCTAGTTCCAACATCCTACCATGGGCAGGAACATCTTCCACTAGATCAGGTTTCTCAAAGCTTCATCCAAGCTGGCCTTGAGCAGTTCCAGGGATGAAGCATCCACAGCTTCCATGGGCAACCTGTGCCAGAGCTTCCCCACTCTCATAGTAAAAAATTTCTTCCGTATGTATTCTAAATCTGCCTTCCAGTTTAAAGCCGTTACCCCTTGTCCTATCACTTCATGCCCTTGTAGAATGTCCCTCTCCAGCTTTTATGTAGCTCCCCTTTAGATACTGAAAGACTACCGTAAGATCTTCCTGGAGCCTTTTCCTCTCTAGGCTGAAGAACCTCAACTCTCTCAGCCTGTCCTCATGGGAGAGAAGCTCCATCCCTCTGATCATCTACATGTCTTTCCTCTCAACTCACTCCAAGAGATCCATGTCCTTCTTGTTTTGGGGGACCTAGTAACTGTAAATGTTACTTCAAGTGGAGTCTCACAGGAGTGCAGAAGAGGGGAAGAATCACCTCCTTTGACATGCTGGTCACACTTCTTTTGATGCAGTCCAGGATATGGTTGGCTTTCTAGGCTGCAAGTGCACAATACTGGCTCCTGTTGAGCTTCTCATCACTTCCCTCCCCGCCTCCCAACAGCTCCAAGTCCTTCTCCTCAAGCTGCTCTCAACCTTCTCTCTGTCCAGCCTGTATCTGTGTTTGAGATTATCCTGATCCATGTGCAGGACCACGTACTTGGCCTTGTTAAACTTCATGACTTTTTCACAGACCTGTGTCTCAAGCCTGTCAAGGACCCTCTGGATGATACCCCTTCCTTCCAGTATGTCAACCACACCACACAGCTTGGTGTCACCAACAGACCTGCTGAGGGTGCCCTCAGTGCCACATTCAATGTCTGTGACGAAGACGTTAAACAGTAGTGGACTCAGTACCAGCCCTCGCAGAACACCGCTTGTCACCAGTCTCCACTTGAACACTGAGCCATTGAATGCAACTCTGGGGTCTGTCTATTCAATCAGTTCCTTATGCACTGAGTGATCCATCTTTCAAATCCACGTCTCTCTGACTGAGAGACAAGAACGTCGTGTGGGGTAGTGTCAAATGCTTTGCCCGAATCATAGAATCATAGAATCATAGAATCACAAGGCTGGAAGTGACTCCCTGAATCATCAAGTCCAACCATTCCCACCAATCTCTACACCATGTCCCTTAGCACCTCGTCCACCTGTGCCTTAAACACCTCCAGGGAAGGTGAATCAACCTCTTCCCCAGGCAGTCTCTGCCAGTGCCCAGTGACCCTTCTCATGATTTTTTTTTCCTAATGTCCAGCCTGAATCTCCCCTGGTGGAGCTTGAGGCCATTCCCTCTCGTCCTGTCCCCTGTCACTTGGGAGAAGAGCCCAGCTCCCTCCTCTCCACAACTTCCTTTCAGGTAGTTGTAGAGAGCAATGAGGTCTCCTCTCAGCCTCCTCTTCTCCAGGATAAACACCCTCAGCTCTCTCAGCCGCTCCTCTTCTTCTCCAGCCCCTTTACCAGCTTTGTTGCTCTTCTTTGGACTCGCTCAAGAGCCTCAACATCCTTCTTGTGGTGAGATCCACATAGATAATACCCTTATCCACCTCTCAGTGTACCTGTCTCTCTTCCATCCTCTGTAGGCTTCATTTCTGTGGTTGAGTTGGCCCAGGACCTCCTTGTTCATTCATGCAGGCCTCATGCCTGACTTCCTCTTTCTTGGGATGCTTCGCCCCAGAGCTTGGAGGAGGTGATCCTTGAATATACGAACTAGCTTCCTTGGGCTTCTCTTCCCTCCAGGGCTTTATCCCATGCTACCCTGCCAAAGAGATCGCTGAAGAAGCCAAAGTCTTCCCTCCTGAAATCCAGGGCAGTGAGCTTGCTGTGCGCCCTCCTTGCAGCCCTGAGGATCTTGAACTCCAGCATTTCATGGTCATTGCAGCCAAGGCTTCCCTTGAGCTTCACATTCCCCACCAACCCTTCCTCATTGGTCTGAACAAGGTCCAGCAGAGACCTTAAAGCAAAACACCATCTTAGTTTGAAACAATATGAATCAAATTTCAGGGAAGGATTAATTGTTAGTCAAATGATAAACCCTTCAGGTTTAGAATGAAAATATTGGTAGAGCTCTCACTATTTCACAAATTTACTTTTCTTTGTTGAAAATGAGAATCCAGATAAATAAACCAACTTAAACATTGCACATCCCAAGAATTTTATGTGCTTTTCTTCACTTCTTATTGCATTTGTGAAGGATTTTTTTTTCCATTATCAAGTCTCAGTAATGAAGAGGGATCATAAAATGTTTGAACCTATGATGTACAAATAATCCCTAACCTGATGAAATATATTGCATTTTAATTTTCCACTGAATTTCCTGGTATCAACCAGTTCTTTGTTGCTTTACTAGGCTGCCTGTTTCTATTGCATTATACGGATGGAGTTGTTTTGACCATCTTTTAATTTTTAAGCATGAGATTTGTCGCTTCATGCAACAGATTTCTTTGAATTTATAAATACCTTAGAGTTCAACGTCGCTGTTTAGATTAGGAAAAGCCCCACATACCCTTGTCTTGGCATTACATACAGTTGTTTAGTCATCTATATTTTAGAACAGAGCGAGTGAAATAATTCAGGCTCCCAAACTTCGAAATTAAAAGACTCAAATGTCTCTCTCTTATTAGAAAATTATTGAATTTCGGTGGCTCGTCGTGCCATATTTCTTATTCAATTTTTTTTCCTTTTTTTTTTTTTCCATTTCGTATACCTTTTCACCCACCAGTTTGATTGCCATGGCTGCAGCCGTGGGTGAATAATTGCCTGTCTTCACAGGAGCATGTTCTGGAGCTAAAGTCGAGTGCTTGCTTCCTGATGTATGCCTCATTTGGATTCTGCTGACAGCCTAGGGGCTGTATTATTCATGCCTTGACAGATAGCACTCACTAAAAGCGTTGGAACAGGGCCAGGCACTGGCAGGGAGATAGTGGAGCACTGCAACTTGCAACTGAGAGGAGCATCTATAATACAAAAAAAGAGAAATCCTCGTACCTCCCTTCCACTGGTCTCACTTTGACGGAGAATTCATTTGCATCAAAATAAAAAAATACCCTAAAAATACATCCTTTCCCCCCCCCCCCTCTAAACCACGCTTGAAAGTTTAACACAATTTTCCACGTTTAATTGCAAAGCCGATTTTAATTAGTAAGGCCCTGCATGTGAAAAATGAAGATTCACTTGGGTGAATGTAACACATTGCAGTGTCTTCTGAATGCTCTAATTAATGTATGGCTGCCGTACAACAGGGTGCACTGTGGGATATTTATGAAAAATTCTGTGCACGCAGCCAGGTTATCTGTATTTTGGTTCCCAAATCCACAAGAATGAATAACTTTACCCCCTTTATTCTTTATGAGACATCATTGTGCACGCCATCGCTCCATCCATAAACTTTATGACAAGCCTGTCCTTTTTACTATTTGTCAACAATATTATAAATCAGAAGCCAGGACCTACATATTTTAACATTAATTTGATAGCAGAGCATGGCTGCCTGCTGTGCAGAACCCTAGGTCCACTGACGCATCTGTGTTATATCCTAACAGAACAGCGAGGTCCCTGTTGTTGCTTGTGAAAAATCCCGCCGAATGCTGAAAGTACAGGGAAATATATATTAATTTTTCTCTAGGCTGATATAGAACCATAGAATCACAGAATCACTAAGCAGGAAAAGACCCATAGGATCATCAAGTCCAACCATTCCTAACAAAGACTAAAGCATGTCCCTCAGCACCTTGTCCACCCATCCCTTAAACACCTCCAGGGAAGGTGACTCAACCACCGATATGATATGATATGATATGATATTATCAAAGAATCATAGAATAGTTTGTGTTGGAAGGGACCTTAAAGCCCATCCATTTCCACTCCTGCCATGGGCAGGGACACCTCCCACTGGATCAGGTGCCCAAGCCCCATCCAACCTGGCCTTGAACCCCTCCAGGGATGGGGCAGCCACAGCTTCCCTGGGCAACCTGGGCCAGGGCCTCAACACCCTCATGGTGAAGAAATTCCTCCTTACATTTAGTCTAAATCTGCCTCTCTCCAGTTTATACCCATTGCCCCTCGTCCTATCTCTACAAGCCTTTGTAAAAAGTCCTTCCCCAGCTTTCCTGTAGACCTTTCAGGTACTGGATGGTGTCTCTAAGGTCTCCTCAGAGCCTTCTCTTCTCCAGGCTGAACAACCCCAACTCTGTCAGCCTGTCCTTCGTATGGGAGGTGCTCCAGACCTCATATCATCTTTATAGCCTCCTCTGGACCCTTTCCAACAGCTCCATATCCCTATATTATAGAATCATAGAATCACTCGGTTGGAAGAGACCCGTTGGATCATCGAGTCCAACCATTCCTATCAAACATATATTATATTATATTGCACTGTATCGCATCACAGTGCACTGTATCATATGATATTGTACCATTTCATCCTATAGTATCATATTATAACATATCATATCACATTATGTTATCTTATATTGTACTATATTATATTATTTTTCTCTCAACCTTTATTATAGAGTTAAATAATGATAAAAAGATTCACTGAGTATTTACCTGAATAAAAAAAAAGAAAAAGACTCTGGCACTGCCAATGCACTTTACTCCTATTTCATTCATTGGCCTGTTTGCCAAATATTTTGGTTAGTTGAGGTTAATACCAAAAGCAATATTAGAGATGTATTTTATATAAAGTTAACCTCCATTTGGAGTTTGTAAAAAATGTTAATAAGTGAAGCTTCATTGCTTTATTAAATCCAGGTAAAGAGAAATCAGTGAGTAAGTAAATAAATAAATAAAATACGTGAAAGAGCATAGGGATTTTCAAACAGAGCACTGCAAACAATAAATAAATGTGCTGACAGAGAATCCATAATGTATTAGGGGTCTGTATTGGCTGCTGTCTGGATTCAGAAATATACCCTTTGTCTGATTGTTGATTAATGATTAGAAAGGTGTAAATTTGGGTCTGAGACAGCCATTGTCTAGAGGTGACTACACAAAGGAACCACAGTTCAATCTCTCCTACCATTGCTGTTTAGGATCTGCATATGCCAGGAGTGCAAACCTAATAAAGAGAGGAGGAGAATAAAATCAGAGGCAGGGGCATGGAGAGTGCTGATCCAACTGTGCACCAACAGCAAGTAGCAGATGTGGGATGTGCTTTCCGTTGTGGGTCCCCAGGCTTGTTTGTCACTGAAATGATAGGTTCATAGAATCACGTAACCACTAGGTTGTAAGAGACTTTTGAGATGATCAAGCCCAACCATATATGCTCACTAATAAATCAGATCCCCGAGCACCTCATCAACCCATCTTTTAAATACCTTCAGGGATGGGGACTCACCCATCTCCCTGAGCAGCTGTTCCAGTGCCCAAGAATCCTTTCCATGAATCAATTTTTCTAATGTCCAGCCTAAACCTCTCTTGGCACAACTTGAGGCCATTCCCTCTCATCCTGTCGCCTGTCACTTGGGAGAAGAGACTAACACTCACCTCTGTATAACCTCTTTTCAGGCATCCCCTCAGCCTCCTTTGCTCTAGGACTAACAACAGCAGTTCTTAAGTCTTTCCTCATAAGACTTTTTCTATTCCCTTCACTAGTTCTGTTCCCCTTCTCTGCACATGCTGCAGCCCCTCGATATCTTTCTTGTAGTCAGGGGCCCAAAACTGAGCACAGTACTTGAGGTGCAGCCTTACCGGTGCTGAGTCTAGGGTCACAATCACTTCCCTGCTCCTGCTGGCCACACATTTTCTGATACAAGCCAAGATGCTGTTGGTTTTTTTCGCGATATTTTCTTTCAAACAACAGGTCCTAGGCCTGTTTCTCATCCACTAGTCCACTTACAGCTCCGGTGTTTTCAGTGGAAGGATCTGTCTGGAGATGTTGCCATCAGCTACAAAATCATAGAACATCCAGGTTGGAAGAGACCCACTGGATCATTGAGTCCAACCATTCCTATCAAACACTAAACCATGTCCCTCAGCACCTCATCACCCTGTACCTTAAACACCTCCAGGGAAGGTGACTCAACCACCTCCCTGGGCAGGCACTCTGCCAGTGCCTAATGACCCTTTCTGTGAAGAATTTTTTCCTTATGTCCAGCCTGAACCTTCCCTGGAGGAGCTTGAGGTCATTCCCTCTTGTCCTGTCCCCTGTCACTTGGGGGAAGAGCCCAGTTCCCTCCTCACCACAACCTCCCTTCAGGTAGTTGTAGAGAGCAATGAGGTCTCTACAAAAGCAAAAATAAATGAGGATCTCTGTAAGCAAAAATAAATGCTGATGATGATGATACAGAAAGTATGGAAAAGAAAATTAAACCAAAAAGCAAACCAGAAATAATAATAATAATAATAAAAATAACAGTGGGGAGATCATTTCCCTGACAAGATCCTGGAAGTAGCTATACATATCATTTTGCCTATGGGAAATTTATTTGGTTGTCCTGGTACCTTCACTGAGAACATCATGTACTCTTAGGAGAGAAAAAAATTGTTTGTGATTCAATAATTGGTGGTTTTCAGGATGGAAAAGATGATCTACAGAGTTGATTTGCTCATGACGGGTAAAACATTTCATCTCCCTGTGCCTCTGTTTCCCCACTTATAAACAGAAAGAAAATTTCAGGCATCTTAAGATGTAAAATGGAAGCTATATGGAACATTATTACAAACACAAGGCCCAAAATTCTGTCTCATTTACATGGTGTGTAAGTAAAGATCTATTAAATTATTGTTGTTATTTAGACAGGTCTAATATTATATTTCAGTGCTTCTTGGGACAAAATATTTTTTTTGGAAGGTAGAGCAAAGTTAACTGGTTCATAATGATAAGACAATTTTACATTTAGAGTTCTACTGATTTTCACTGGTGTAGAGGTAATTTTGGTTTTTACAATAGCTGATACAAGGCTGTGGTTTTGATTTGTGCTGGAAATAGTGTGGATAACACCGGGATGTTTTATTTATTGCTGAGCAGGACTTACAGAGAGTCAAGGCCTTTCCTGCTCCTCACATCACTCAACCGGAGAGTAGGTTGAGTATACACAAAAGGTTGGGAGGAGACACAGCCAGGACAGTTGACACCAACTGACCGAGCAGGTGTTCCATACCACAGGACATTCTGCTCATCAATAAAATAGGGAGAAGGTTGGCTGGGGTGGCACTGCTCAGGGACTGGATGGTGGTAAGCAGTTGTTTTCATTTGCGTCGCTTGTCTTTCTTGAGTTTCTTGGGGTTTTTTTTTCCTTTTCAGGATAGTAATGAGAACATTACAAGTAATTATAATGAGAGCCCCGTGAGACTATGTTCATGGATATGTGGGAGAATATGGACAGATATCTAGGAACATTTTGCCTCCAATGATCTGAAACTTCACTCCCAATAATATTATTGCAATAATAGTTGTAGTAGTGGTAATAGCTTAATTTCAGTTACTGAACTGTTCTTATCTCAACCCATGTGTTTTTAAACTGTTGCCTTCCAATTCTCTTCCCCCTATCCTGCTGATGGAAGAAAAACACAGGCAGCTGGATGGTAGTTTAGTTATAAGTTGACCTTGACAGTCTTTTTTGGTGCCCAAAGGATTTGAGTTAATAAAAGATTGACCAGACCATACTAGATAACATTTGTATCTATTAATAGTTGTGAGTCCCCGTATTGATTCATCCGTTCTCAATATTAGTTTATCTGATCTGTGCCGTGCTCTTTTTTTCACTCTACCTTTTAAAGGTTGGTGTTGGCTGTTGCAGATTAGTGATGTTTTGCCTGGGAGATTAGTTATTAAAACAGTGACCTTGACCTTAATCTGATATGTGGGCTCTGTACTGAAGCCATTGCTGTACTTTGGGTGCCAGCTCATGGAGAAAATTAACAATTATGTTTCTTCCTCTCAGAGTTTTGTTGTGGAGGAAATAGAGATGACACCTTCATTACCTTCTTCATTACTCTCTACAACTACCTGAAAGGAGGTTGTAGAGAGGAGGGAGTTGGCCTCTTCTCCCAAGTGACAGGGGACAGGACAAGAGGGAATGGCCTCAAGCTCCACCAGGGGAGATTTAGGCTAGAGATTAGGAGGAAGTTTTTCACAGAAAGGGTCATTGGGCATTGGAATAGGCTGCCCAGGCAGGTGGTTGATTCACCTTTCCTGGAGGTGTTTAAAGGATGGGGGCACAAGGTGCTGAGGGACAGGGTTTAATGTTTGATAGGAATGGTTGGACTGGATGATCCGGTGGGTCTCTTCCAACCCGGTTGTTCTATGATTCTATGATTCTTCTGCGATGCTTTCTCCCTTATTACAATAACTCCTCAATATCTTGAACATCTTTTTGTAGTTAAAGTACTCCTACTTGCATTTCTTAGGAATATTGCTTTGTTTTTTCATAAGGTTCACGAGCAATTCTGGAATATTAACAAGGCTCTGTTAGAGTAGAGTCATGGGAGGCATGACATGTAGGAGAATATGGGCAGGTATCTAGAGAACTTCTTACCTCCAGTGGGCTGGAACTTCATTACCAAACAATTACAGGATCGTGTGGAAGTGATAGAGTGCTTAAAAAAAATTGACATGGCTATTTCAGAGAAGCTCACCTTACTGCATCATGCCCTGGTCAGCACATACCACACACTGCTTGAGCTTGTGTGGAACCCTGAAGGAAAGAAAGAAGGAAAACAAACCAACAGACACTATGACTAAACCAAACACTATATTGGTCATCTGTATAACAGGGGGAAAAAAACAGTGGAAACAGAAGTCAGCTCATTTAGCAGGAGATGAAAAACCTTCTCCTAAGAGGGGGCAAGAGAAAGAATCAGAAGGCACAGTAGAAAGTGAAATAAAAAAAATATGAGACAGAGACCTGGAGGTGTTTAAGGTGTGGGTGGATGAGGTACTGAGAGGCATGGTTTAGAGACTGGTGGGAATGGTTGGACTCGATGATCCTGTGGGTCTCTTCCAACCTGGTGATTCTATGATTCTATGATTCAATCCCTATGTCTAAGTGAGATATGCAAAAATATTTTAGCTGTTGACCAGGCGAGCTAATTCTGAGCTGGTTACTCCCTTGCTGGGATATTGGGACCAGTAGTCAAGAATTAAAGTGTGAGGAAGCCCAGCAGGTGGGAAGACTTGCAAAGGATAAGGCCATTGACACAGGGATTGGAGAAAAGGCAGGAGTCCTCAGTCTTTAGCGGCAACTCTCGTTAACCATGAAGGATGGATATCTCTTCAAGGAAGAACTTGTGAATTCCCAAAGTCAATGGACCAACACTGAGGGAGGTATCCAGTGTCTGAGGGAATTCACCATATTGGAGGTGATGTATAGGAACCTGGTTAATAGCCAGGCATCCAAAGACCCAGATGAAATCCGATGCACGTGGTCCATGTGGCAAAAGTTTGTATGAAATACTGTCATGCACCCACACTCTGGCAATAATGATCTGGACACACATGGAGGCATCAACTATAGATGAAGTAGCCAGACAACTCCAAGAATACGAAGATAATCTCATTTATTCCATGAAGGCCTGTTATCTTGGCTGTGGACACACCAAAAAATATCTGAGTGAGCCAAGAAGGATAAGTGCTCCTCATGCACTCCAACCAACACCTCTGGTGTTAAAGAGTCAGTCTTTTTCTGTTCAAGGAAAAGGGCACCAGTGGTGTACACCACGTACAGCCCCGTGGTTCTTCCTACGTGACCAGGGGGAGGACATGAGGAAGTGGGATGATGAGTCTGCTTGGAGACTAGAAGCTCAGGTATAGGAACCGCAAGGAAAAACAACAGCCGAAAAGCATTCATCACAGATAATTAGCGCTCCAGTGTTTGTTGGAAGAGCTGATCATACTTTTGATCTTGGTGAAAGAACTTCTGTTTTGCAGTTATAAAAATCAAGTAATGAAGATTGCAACCAGGAGTAGAGGGGTCCTGCCTTCAGCCAGGTGGAGCAAAGCAAAAGCTGGATTTACTGGACTGTGGGGATTCAGTGGCCTGGAACATCAGCCCCATGGGTGTATAAGGTTCTAGTGGACAAAAGTTCACAGTGGACTCTAACACCATCAGATCAAAAGAGCCAGAATCTATCTGTATTTTTGAAGCGATGGGAGGATCCCATGAACTGTCTGTGTTGGAGGCTGAGGGAAGCCTAACTGGGAATACATGGCAAAAGCATCCTTTTGTCCAGATCTCCCTAGCATAAAATAGCCCAGGAGAAGGTGCTTCAAAGACCCAAAAGGGTACTGATGGCTTTTGGTATAACTGTTTTGAGTATGGAGAAATGAAACAGTTATCTAGCTTGCCCAGTCCCTCAGAAGATCCATCCATTGTGGGGTTGCTGTGAGTTAAAGAACATCAGGTACCAATTTCTGCCTTGACTTTGCGATATTTAACAATATTGCACCAGCCAAGATTCCCTGGTTTCCATCTGTAAGCTGACCCGGAGAGTCAGGAAGTGATCAGGAAGACTCATTTCATCTTTTAATATTTAATATTCCCATATAGCCAATGCAAAAAAATCTAATGGAGAGTGAAGGCTATCAGTGAATTATTGAAGCCTGAACAAAGTGTCAACACTGCTGTGAGTTGATGTACAAGACATTCTAGAACTATGATATGAACTGGAGTCAAAGGCTGCCAAATGGTAAGCAACTATTGACACCTCCAGCGCAATTTAACTTCATCCCTCTGGAAGCTGAGTGCAGGACATCATTTTCTTTCACTTGGAGAAGAGTCAAGTACACCTAGAATGGACTGTTCCAGGGGTGGAAACATAACCCTATCAATTGCTGTGGAAAGATCCAGACTGCACTGAAATGACGTTAAGTTCTCTCAGTATACGGAGACATGAAGCTAGTGAAGGGGCTGGAGAACAGGCCCTATGAGGAGCGACTGAGAGAGCTGGGGTTGTTTAGCCTAGAGAAGAGGAGGCTGAGAGGAGACCTCATTACTCTCTGCTACTACCTGAAAGGAGGTTGTAGAGAGGAGGCAGCTGGGCTCTTGTCCCAAGTGACAGGGGACAGGACAAGAGGGAATGGCCTCAAGCTCTGCCAGGGGAGATTTAGGCTGGAGATTAGGAGGAAGTTTTTCACACAGAGGGTCATTGGGCATTGGAACAGGCTGCCCAGGGAGGGGGTTGAGTCACCTTCCCTGGAGGTGTTTAAGTCACGGGTGGATGAGATGCTGAGGGACAGGGTTTAGTGTTTGATAGGAATGGTTGGACTCGATCCGATGGGTCCCTTCCAACCTGGTTGTTCTATGATTCTATATTGGTGATAATCATTGTGTGGGGCAACGCAGTAGAGGAAGTGTTTCAGAAGTGGAGAAGAGTAATCCAGATTCTTTCAAAATCTGTTTTTAGTGTAAAACAAAGTAAGGTCAAATGACCTGCACAGGAGATTCAGATTTTAGGAATAAAATGGATGTTGCCATGCCCCAGTGGAAGTGATCAATAAAAGAACATCTGTGTCTCCAACAACTGACAAAAAAACAAACACAAGCTTTCTCAGGTGTCTTATGTTTTTGGAGACTGTGTATCCCAGTTTACAGTCTGATCATAAGCCCTGTCTATCCGGCAACTTAGAATCATAGAATCACCAGGTTGGAAGAGACCCACCGGATCATCAAGTCCAACCATTCCTATCAAACGCTAAACCATGCCTCTCAGGACCTTGTCCACCCGTGCCTTAAACACCTCCAGGGAAGGTGAATCTACTTGAAAGAACAACTTTGAATGGAGCCCTAAGCAGGAGGCTTTGAACAAATGAGATGGAAATAGTGATTGCAATAGCACTTGGGCCAGTCCTGACAGAACAAGATGTGAAAAAATGTGCTTTATGCCTCTGCCAGAAAGAGGTGAAAAAACACAGAAAACATCTGGAAAGACTTGAGGTTGACATTTAGGGGTTTGGAGCTAGGATTACAGGGAATCTGAAGCCATCCAAATGGAGCTGGTGAAGGGGCTGGAGAACAAATCTTACAAGGAGCAGCTGAGGGAACTGGGATTGTTTAGCCTTGAGAAGAGGAGGCTGAGGGCAGACCTTATCACCACCTACAACAGCCTGAAAGGAGGTTGTGGCGAGATGGGTGTTGGTCTCTTCACCCAAGTGACAGGGAGTAGGATGAGAGGGAATGACCTCAAGTTGCACCAGGGCAGTTTTGGATTAGACATTAGAAAAATTTCTTCATGGAAAGGGTTCTCAAGCACTGGAACCACTACCCAGGGAGGTTGTTGAGTCTGCATCCCTCGAGGTGTTTAAAAGATGGGTAGGTGAAGTGCTCAGGGATATGATCTAGAAGCAGGCAAGTACGGTTGGACTTCATGATCTTAAATGTCTTCTCAAAACAAGCAATTCTATGATTCTATGAAATTAAAATGAAATATCAGCAGCACACAAAGGATTTTAAGCTACTTCAGAAGTACTTGGTACTGACGCAGCTCTTTTTGGCTGCTCGATTGCCTGTACTTGGTTAGTTGTTCAGAGGGAGAGTCCCCTCTACACATCACGCAACTGACACTACATGGACTAAGTAGGCTGTGCTGCTATTGTGATGGGCTTGAAAGGGAAACCCTGACACTTGGGCCACTCAGAAATCCTAGAATTCATCATGGACCGGCAAGAGGGCTATAATTTTGGAGTGTTGCCAGAGGAGGTGATTCATAGAATCATAGAATCATAGAACAACCAGGTTGGAAGAGACCCATCGGATCATCGAGTCCAACAATTCCTATCAAACACTAACCCATGTCCCTCAAGACCTCATCTGCCGTCCCTTAAACACCTCCAGGGAAGGTGAATCAACCACCTCCCTGGGCAGCCTATTCCAATGCCCCATTTATGCTGAAGAGGTCCCTCTGTGTAGCAAATGACCCAAAAATGCAAAGCGATGTTCCTCGTTTACACATGGATGCCGTCATATTGTGGGAGAACATTGAAGGTGGAAAGCTGCTTGTGAAGTCCTACACAACAAGTCGCAGAAACTGTTAAAGGACAAGGTGAATTGAGTCCATTTGCAGAGGTGAAAGCCATCCAGTTGGCTTTAGATACTGCTGAATGAGAAAAACGGCTAGTAATTTGTCTCTATCCTGAGTTATGGATGGTGGTAAATGCCCTGTGGGGGTGGCTACAGCAGTGGAAGCAGGCCAACTGGCAGAGATAAATCCATCTGGGCTGCTGAATTATGGCAAGATCTTGCTGCCTGGGTAGAGAACCCGATTGTAAAAGTGTGTCACGTAGATGCTCGCATACCCATGAGTCGTGCCACTGAAGAACATCACAACCGAGCCACAAAGCTGGTGAAGGCACTGGAGAACAGGCCCTATGAGGAGCAGCTGAGAGAGCTGGGGTTGTTTAGCCTGGAGAAGAGGAGGCTGAGGGGAGACCTCATTGCTCTCTACAACTACCTGAAAGGAGGTTGTAGAGAGGAGGGAGCTGGGCTCTTGTCCCAAGTGACAGGGGACAGGACAAGAGGCAATGGCCTCAAGCGCCGCCAGGGGTGATTTAGGCTGGAGAGTAGGAGGAAGTTTTTCCCACAGAGGGTCATTGGGCATTGGAGTAGGCTGCCTAGGGTGGTGGTTGATTCACCTTCCCTGGAGGTGTTTAAGGCACAGGTGGACGAGGTGCTGAGGGACATGGGTTAGTGTTTGATAGGAATGGTTGGACTCGATGATCCGATGGGTCTCTTCCAACCTGGTTGTTCTATGATTCAATGAACCACCGAGCAGGTGGACCACGCTGCTAGAACTGAAGTGGCTCAGGAAGATCTGGATTGGGAAGATAACAGGGAGGTGTTTAATGCTCGATGGGCTCATAGCACATCAGGACATTTAGGGGAGGTATGTAACAGACAAATAGACTCGTGATCAAGGGGTGGACTTGACTATTGAGGCCATTCACAGCTTATCCATGAATGTTAAATGCCTGCCATATTCCAGCAAGCTGAGCAGCTACAGCCTTTTCCGTATAGAGGATGATGCCTGAAATATCAATATGGGGAAGCCTGGCAGATTGATTATATCACGGTATCATGAACCTATCATTGCAAACACTATAAGATGATTGGAAACATTTTCTGTGACCCACACCGCTGCTCAGAAGACTGTCTTGGGTCTTGAAAAGCAAGTCTTGTGGTGATGAAAGAACAGGATTCATTTTCAAAACAACCTCATAAACCCCTGAGCCAAGGAGCATGGCAGTCAGGAGGCGTATCGTACTGCTATCACATCTGCTATCAGGCACTGGTCTCCAGCAAAACTGAACAGTATAATAGACTTATAAACCGCACTAAAAGCACCGTGTGCTGGGACATTCAAGCACTGGGATACACATTTAGCAGAAGCTACTTGGCTAGTTAACTCTAGAGAATCTACCAGCTGACCTGATCAAAAATCTGGAAGGAGATAAGTTCCTTGTAGTTCATATAAAGAACGTGTGGAAAGCAGCCTAGATTATTCCTTCCTCAGGAAAGTGTAAACCTATTTGTGGAATTAGTTTTGCTCAAGGACCTGGGACCACTTGTTGGAAAATGTGGCAGGATTGGGGTGTCTAATTTGTACCTCAAGGTGATTTAATCCTGGCTGAAAATAATTTGTGATTTGAGTTTTATTTTATGGGAATTTTATGGGAATTGAGCAACAAGGCTGGTGAGGGTTCTGGAGAACAGACCTTATGAGGAATGGCTGAGAGAGCTGGGGGTGTTTATCCTGGAGAAGAGGAGGCTGACGGGAGACCTCATTACTCTCTCCAACTACCTGAAAGGAGGTTGTAGAGAGGAGGGAGCTGGGCTCTTCTTCCAAGTGACAGGGGACAGGAGAGAGGGAATGGCCTCAAGCTCCCCCAGGGGAGATTTAGGCTAGAGATTAGGAGGAAGTTTTTCATGGAAAGGGTGATTGGGCATTGGAATAGGCTGCCCAGGGAGGTGGCTGATTCACCTTCCCTGGAGGTGTTTAAGGGATGAGTAGATGAGGTGCTGAGGGACATGGTTTAATATTTGATAGGAATGGTTGGACTCGATGATCCGATGGATCTCTTCCAACCTGGTTGTTCTATGTTCTATGAATTACAATAGCAGGAACCCCTTGTTGGCCAGGAGTTAGCAGGAGCTCCTGCTTAGCAGGAGTTCATTGCAATGTTAAACCCTATAACATGGCCCAGAAGGACCAGAGGTGGAAATGGTAATGGAAACACCTTCAAATTGGTGTAACCCATGATTTGAGTTGTATGGTATGGGAGTTCCTATGGAAGGGACCACCTGAACCAGTGGAGGACAAGCTGTACAAGAAGCAGTGCAAGTGCAGCCGTGACCCACACTGAACTGCCTTTGGTGGCCAACTCTAATTTCTCTATTTCATATTTTGTGAATTATTTTGTGAAGCTGGTGAAGGGCCTGGATAACAAGTCTTACGAGGAGTGACTGAGAGAGCTGGGGTTGTTTAGCCTGGAGAAGAGGAGGCTGAGGGGAGACCTCATTGCTCTCTACAACTACCTGAAAGGAGGTTGTAGAGAGGAGGGAGCTGGGCTCTTCTCCCAAGTGACAGAGGACAGGACGAGAGGGAATGGCCTCAAGCTCCGCCAGGGGAGGTTTAGGCTTGACATAAGGAAAAAATTCTTCACAGAAGGGGTCATTGGGCACTGTAACAGTCTGCCCAGGGAGGTGGTTGACTCACTTTTCCTGGAGGTGTTTAAGGCATATGTGGATAAGGTGCTGAGGGACATGGTTTAGAGATTGGTGGGAATGGTTGGACCCAATGATCCGATGGGTCTCTTCCAACCTGGTGATTCTATGATTTCTACAATATTTCTTTAAATAAATTGATTCTGAGACTCACAAAGATGAGGGTGTTTAAGGTATCTTTTCATTAATTTATATATCTCGGTGATGATGCAGTTGTGATTATTAGCCCTGTAGTAAACCAGAAAAGCCACAAGCAACATCACTACACTGGGCTGAGGGTACTACAGAGCTGTCTGCATCCTTCTTCTTTGAAAATGTTTTATCCCTAGGTGGCACCCACACTATCAGAGAATAGCTTCACCCTGCACATTAATCTCACCTCAACAAATATCATACAATCATAGAATCATAGAACAACCAGGTTGGAAGAGACCCACCGGATGATCGAGTCCCACCAATCCTATCAAACACATCATCTAATCATAGAATGGTTTGGGTTAGAAGGGACCTTAACGATCATGCTAGAATCATCCAAAATGGGGCAGAGGAAATCACATAAGTAAAAACTAAAGTTACAGTTAGCTTCTCCTTTCAAATATTGAGAGCAGGTACCCTAAGTATCACCTGGGGTAGCAAAAAAGTATGAAGAAAACAGGAAAACAACTCGAACATGAAGGAAACAGAAACCATTGTCTGTTTACCTTGTGTATGTTCTGCATGAGTAGACCATGGTAGAAGGAGAAACCACATAAGTGCATTTGTAGAAATGAAAGAGAAACAAGGCACGAGAGAGGAAAGAAATTAGAAAACAAGAAACAAAGTTAGAGTGGAAAAAAAAAAAAAAGAAAACAAAATAATGGTTTGATGGGTTTCCCTCCTAAAAATAAACTATAATGTGTCTTTAAAGACTTACCTTGAAGATTTTCAATAAGTTGCGACAGCCCTTTCAAAGGCATCACTTCTTGTTAGTGGCTGGTATGTACTGCTTCCAGTGGTGTCAGCTCAGGACAGGGAAAGGAGAAATACTTCCGAGCCATCTTTGATGAGAATAACAAATCTAAATAAATCCACATCGATGGCACAGAATCAAATGCCCAGGGGACAATTAGCTCCTGAAGACAACTATAAAGCTTAGGATACTGTAAATGGGGATAGGAATGGTTGGACTCGATGATCCGATGGGTCTCTTCCAACCTGGTTGTTCTATGATTCTATGACAACTTCAACCAGATGAGTGGACTTATCTAGTTAGTTTCCTGGCTACTCACCTGATTGAGCTTCCCAAGGAAATCTCATTACATGAGAAATGATCACAGAACATAGTGTCCTTTTGTTACTTGCGAGAACCAGCAGTGCTGCACTGTCAGTATTTTTGGAAGAATGGAGAAGGGGCTTAATGCCTAAGAGGAAACATTCCTGTGATTGGAATCAGATCCGTGTCTCAAATCTGTAATTTATGATAAAATTTGTAACACTTAAAAAGCCAAATGAGACAGGACAGGATATGATTGGTTTTAAATGCCAATACTAGCCATTTAAAACAGCTTTTTTAAGTTGAGCTTCCTGGGGTTTGGGCAGATTTCTCTGCCATCAACTTTTTTTTTAATTTAAAGTAATGGACAGGCCACTAAATTGGGTGAAAAAGTAGTGATTGAATACTTTCTGTCCCACTAATACCCATGAAAGCAATTCACCGTTGACGTGCACCTGCCACTGTTTTTCACCCTCCTAATGTCTCTATGAAATTAATGGGGAATATGTGTTCAGAATAAAGGCTGGAGCTAAGAACTGGCATGCATTTGATTCCTAATTTAAGTCACTCAGTCCCAAGCGTGGCCCTTCACTATCCCTCCCTTACTTTGTGTCTGAAATGAGGGGCACGTAGTGAGGGAAAGGCTGTGGAAGTTATTTACCTTGACTTCAGTAAAGCCCTTGACACTTGTTTGACACCTACAGCATTCTCCTAGAGAAGCTGGCAGCTCATGGAAAGCTCAGTGTTGGGACCAGTCGTGTTTAATATTTTTATGAATGATCTGGTTGAAGGGATCAAGTGCACCCTCAGTATGTTTGCAGGTGTCACCAAACTGTGCAGGAATGTTCATCTGCTGCAGAGTAGAAAATTCTGCAGACGGATCTGGACAGGCTGGATCAAAAGGAGGTTGTGGAGGTGCGGGCGGTGGCCTCTTCTTCCAAGTGACAGAGGACAGGACAAGAGGGAATAGCCTCAAGTTCTGCCAGGGGAGATATAGGCTGAACATTAGGAAAAAAAAATCACAGAAAGTGTCATTGGGCACTGGCAGAGGCTGCCCAGGGAGGGGGTTGATTCACCTTCCTTGGAAGTGTGTAAGGCACAGGTAGACGAGGTGCTGAGGGACATGGTTTAGTGACTGATGACAGTGGTTGGACTTGATGATCGAGTGGGTCTCTTCCAACCTGGTTATTCTACGATTCTGTGATGGGTCCAAGTAAATTGTATGAGGTTTAACAAGGTCAATTGTCGTGTCCTGCCCTTGGGAGGCAACAACCTCATTCAAAGCTACAGGCTTGGGGAAGAGTGAGTGACTAGAGAGTGCCTGACAGAGAAAGTCCTGGGGCTTTTTTATAACTGGCTGAATATGAATCAGCAGTGGCCCTGGTGGCCAAGAAGACCAGCAGCATCTTGGCTAGTATCAGAAACAGCGTGACCAGCAGGGTATGAGTGATCATATAAGTGCTGAGGTGTGTCCAGAAAAGGGCAATAAGACTGGTGAAGGGTCTGAAACACAAATCTTATGAGGAGGAGCTGAGGGAACTGGAGTTGTTTAGTCTAGAGAAGAGAAGGCTGAAAGGAGACCTTATTGCCCTCTACAACTACCTGAAAGGAGTTTGTAGTGAGGTGGGTGTTGGTCTTTACTCCCAAGTGAATGACAATAGTCTGAGAGAAATGGCCTCAGGTTGCAACAGGGGAGGTTTAGGTTAGATATTAGGAAAAAAATATTTACTAAGAGTGGTGAATCATTGGAACAGGCTGCCCAGGGAAGTGGTGGAGTCAGTGTCCCTGGAACTGTTCAGACTACATGCAGATGTGGCACTTTGGGACATGGTTTAGCAGGCCTGGTAGTGTTGGACTGATAGCTGGGCCTGATGATCTTAGAGGTCTTTTCTAGCCTTTATGATTCTGATTCTATAACTCCAAAGTCAAAGTAGAGATGTACTTTTAACATTAAGCTTGTCCAAATTTCTGTTTTTCTCCCAGGAAACATTTATTTGGGCATCTTGATACCTATATTGTACTTGGTACCAAAGCATAGCTAATACATCTCTAACTATCTGCTTGTTTCAGTCTAATGAGTGTCTTTTAAAGTCCTCCAAAGTGAGATCTATACAAACACGGCACTCACCCACTATTTTATTCTTTCTCCCATCTTCTGGGAACTTGCATTGATTATAAAGAAGCTGAGATATCAGGATACTTGCACTCTCTTTTCTTGATCTGTACTGATTTTATGGACAATGATATATCCAAAAGGAAGAGTGAAGAGTATAGTTTTACGACTCTGAGGAGTCACTTGGAGAGAGAAGAACCTTATTTCCAGCATTAGCACTCATTTTAGAGAGGAGTGAAATGAGCAAAGAACACGTAAATGTTGTTTGGTTTTTTCCCTGAAATCATAGAATCTTAGAATCACCAGGTTGGAAGAGACCCACTGGAACATTGAGTCCAACCATTCCCACCAATCTCTAAATGTGTGCTCCTGGGATCTTTCAGCTGTGAGCATTGATAATTAGTGCTCAGCTTGCTGCCATAATCCCACTGTTACTCTTCTATTACTCCTTTAAAGTCACTAAAATTTAAAACCTGTCCTGTAACCATACAAGTTAAGCATGGTTGGATAATTAAGACAAAAGTTGCAAAATGTTTTGCATCCTCTAAAGAAATCATAGAACAACCAGGTTGGGAGAGACCCATCGGATCATCGAGTCCAACCATTCCTATCAAAATAGGAAATATTACAGGATAGGAAAATATTACAGAATAGAAAAATATTGCAGAAACGGGCACTCTCAACCCAAATTATTGTAAAACCTTGTCAGCAAGCAGCCTTTTGAGATGTAAAATGAGGCCTCAGTTACCCCTGGTGAAAGAGGGTATTAAACACAAGTTTTCTCACACACTTCTGTGTCTTCTAGATTAGATAATGGCTACGGTTGGGATCATGATTCCTCCTCTGGTGATCTCCTAGTCAAAAGACTGAGTTAATTTCTGTTTCTCTAAGAAAAAAGAAGGCTTCAAGTGGTTGATTCCATGAGTGGAAATCCCCCACTACAGCAAATACCTTCCTCCAATCCAGATAACAGCATCTGAAGTCTGCTATGTATTAAATCATAGAATCATAGAACAACCAGGTTGGAAGAGACCTATTGGATCAGCGAGTCCAACCATTCCTATCAAACACTAAACCATGTCCCTCAGCACCTCATCCACCTGTGCCTTAAACACCTCCAGGGAAGGTGAATCTACCACCTCCCTGGGCAGCCTATTCCAATGCCCAATGACCCTCTGTGTGAAAAACTTCCTCCTAATCTCCAGCCTAAATCTCCCCTGGTGGAGCTTGAGGCCATTCCCTCTCGTCCTGTCCCCTGTCCCTTGGGAGAAGAGCCCAGCTCCCTCCTCTCCACAACCTCCCTTCAGGTAGTTGTAGAGAGTAATGAGGTCTCCTCTCAACCTCCTCTTCTCTAGGCATTAAATGTCTACTTGTCCCCAGATATTAGAAAAGGAGCAGACATACTGTTCCTCACCAGGATGTTAGAACTTCACCAGGCAGCTGTGCATAGAAACTGAGAGCTGTAATGCATTTTACTCCCCTGGTAAACTAGCAGTTTGTGATGCTCTGCTCCTTCTTAAGAGATCTGCGTCATGGCCAGAATTTGAGTCATGCCTCAGAGTTCTTCTCCAGTGCTTCTTGCTTTAGACCACTCTTCTTATGTCAGAAGTTCATTTATATAAAGATTCACAAACAATTTCTTGTTATTGCATATTTACTGGGATCACGAAATCAATGTACTAGGATTAGTGACATACCGTTTAATGTAGATCCTGGTCTCGCATGGTTTCTTCTAGGATGATCCGTCATACAATCTGAGAATCATAGAATAGAATCATAGAATCATAGAATCACTAGGTTGGAAAGGACCCACTGGATCATCGAGTCCAACCATTCCCATCAATCACTAACCCATGTCCCTCAGCATCTCATCCACCCATCCCTTAAACACCTCCAGGGAAGCTGACTCAACCCCCTCCCTGAGCAGCCTGTGCCAGTGCCCAATGACCCCTTCTGTGAAATATGTGAATAGTTTGGGTTGGAAGGGCTTCAAGTATCTTCTAATTTGAACAACCCTGTCATGGGCAGGGACACTTCTCACTAGATCAGGCTGCCTGATGCCTCGTCCAACCTGGCCTTGAACACCTCCAGGGTTGGGGCAGACACAGCTTCTCTGGGCAACCCGGGCCAGTGTCTCATCATGCTCATTGTGAAGAATTCCTCCTTAAGCCTAGCCTAAATCTGCTTATCTCCAGTTTATACCCATTGCCCCTTGTCCTGTCACCATATGGCTTTATAAGAAATCTCTCCCCAGCTTTCTTGTAGCCCTTTTTGGTACTGGAAGGTCACTATAAGTTCTCCTTGGAGCTTTCTCTTCTCCAGGTTGAACAACCCCAACTCTCCCAGCCTGTCCTTGTATGGGAGGTGCTCCAGCCCTCTGATCATCTTTGTAGCCTCCTCTGGACCCGTTTCAATAGCTCCATATCCTTCTTTAGCTGAGGATTCCAGAACTGGACACAATACTCCAGATGATGTCTCACAAGAGAGGAATAGAGGTGCAGAATCCCCTCCCTCACCCTACTGGCCACACTGTTTTTGATGCAGCCCAGGACACAGTTGGCCTCCTGGGCTGTGAGTGCACATTGCCAGCTCATGTTGAGCTTCTTATTAATCAGCACCCCAAGTCATGCTCCACAGGGCTGCTCTCAATCACATCATCCCCCATCCTGTATTGAAACTGCAGATTGCTCCAACCCAGGGATAGGACCTTGCAGCTGACCTTGTTGGACCTCATGAGGTTCTCACAGCCCCACTTTTCCAGCTTGCCCAGGTCTCTCTGGATAACATCCCATCCTTCTCGTGTGGCAACTGCACCACTCAGCTTGGTGTCGTCTGCAAACTTGCTGACGGATATTCTGTACTGTGCGAAAGGAAGTAGAAGATGCAAAATCCCAACTAAATTGCTACAGTAACTGTATTTTATGCTCATAAAGCTTTTTCAGCTGTTCATTTAATAACATTTCTCAAGTGTTTAACACAAGATCCTCAGTGCATTTTGTGATGTTCAGGCTTTGATTTCAGATGACACCGAAGGTCTTGCCGCTCACGATGTTGTAATACCTTCACAATAGCTCATTGACTCGCAAGACTGGTCTTGGCAATTTTTTATCAGTGCACATTTATAGCGCATAGGAGTTTGAAATGAGAAGTGAAAAAAAAAAAGAAAAAATAATGAAAGATTGTCTATCTCTCTGCTAATGCAGGAATAATTCTGACAGAATGTAATTGCATGGCATGATTTCGAGTAGGGCTTTGGAATTAACATTTTGAGGTCTTAAAACACAGACACTTAGCTCTTTTTTAATTCCATGTGACATAAGGCATTACCAGATTTACAGTCTTCTGTCCCTTCCACAATGGTGAATTTGTTTCAGTGCTACTGGCACGGAACGTGTACTACTTTCTGAGTCATTGTGCTACCTCTGCAGCGCCTAGGTGCTCTTTGGAAATACTGACATGCTAAGAACTGACGTGACCGGGCTTTGCTTAGCTTGGGAGACCTGAAGAAGTCACAGGGAAAAACGGACTCGGAAAATGAGTCAGAGTTATAAAACAAATATCATTTTTGAAAGACTGCAAATAAATTCTCACCGTTGCGTTACTTCATCTATTAGCAGTCAAGCTTCCTGCTTCCAGTTTTATTATTAAACGGGTGTAGGAGGAGGGACTGAACAGTTAAAATGGCATTCACGAAAAGTGCATCCACTTATTTAGAATGTCAGCACTTAAGCAAAATCATAAACTGAAGAAATCATTCAGTTTTCTCTACCTACTATACTTTTGATTGTTGATTGAAAATTATAGCACTTAGTCAGATTTAGAAATCACAGCCTAGTGGACAGCTTCATAGAATTATAGAATCATAGAATCATAGAACAACCAGGTTGGAAGAGACCCATCGGATCATCGAGTCCAACCATTCCTATCAAACACTAACCCATGTCCCTCAGCACCTCATCTGCCCGTGCCTTAAACACCTCCAGGGAAGGTGAATCAACCACCTTCCTGGGCAGCCTATTCCAATGCCCAGTGACCCTTTGTGTGAAAAACTTCCTCTGAATCTCTAGCCCAAATCTCCCCTGGCGGAGCTTGAGACCATTCCCTCTTGTCCTGTCCCCTGTCACTTGGGAGAAGAGCCCAGCTCCCTCCTCTCTACAACCTCTTTTAAGGTAGTTGTAGAGAGTGATGAGGTCCCCTCTCAGCCTCCTCTTCTCTAGGCTAAACACCCCCAGCTCTCTCAGCCGCTCCTCATAGGGCCTGTTCTCCAGCTCCTTCACCAGCTTTGTTGCTCTTCTCTGGACTTGCTGCAGAGCCTCAACATCCTTCTTGTGGTGAGGGGCCCACAACTGAACATAGGATTCAAGGAGTGGCCTCACCACTGCTGAGTACAGAGGGAGAAGAACCTCACCTGGACACAGAACTATCACTTAGTTTAGATTCGCTAGTAGTACATTTGTTTATTTACTAATTTTTGCTTTGTGGATGAAACTGATGTATTTTGTATCCCGGAATAGAATTTTGTTCCTCTTACATCGAAGCAGCCTGTAATTGTATTGCTCTAGAACTCCATAAAAAAAACCCTGAAACGCGCCTGGAAGATGAGTGAAACACTGGAACAGGTTGCATACAGAAGTTGTGGCTGCCCCATCCCTGGAGATGCTCAAGACCTGGTTGGATGGGGTCTTGAGCAGCCTGGTCCAGTGGGAGGTGCTGTCCAGGGGGGGTTGGAACTGGATGGGTTTTAAGGCTCCTTCCAACCCAAACCATTCCATGAATCCATGATTCCATAATTCTGTGAAATTACATTGCCTGGTCTGAAAAACAGAGATGATACCAAACTGCCTGATTTTAAAGCCATAAGGAAATTTGCAATCATCTGGTGAAGAGTCAGGACAAATTTATCTACTGGCTATGTTACAGTACAGCTTTGCATGACATCAGATAATATGAAGGGACACCATACCTATGCAGGCTACCGTCCTTACCTTCAAAACCTGCTAAGTATGTTGGCCACTAAAATGTCCTCTGATACTTAGCCCTTCTTCCATTTAGTACATTTAGTTGTTAATTAGAGATGAAATGTAAGTTTTCCACCATTAAGTTTCTAGATCTGTGATTTTCACAAAAAGCTTTTCAACATAAAAGTCAGAATATAAGCAGAAACTTCTTAACTCCTGAGGGACATGGTTTAGTGTTTGGTAGGAATGGTTGGACTCGATGATCCGATGGGTCTCTTCCAACCTGGTTGTTCTATGATTCTGTGATTCTGTGATCACCCAGTTCCAACTGCCATGGCTGGGGTAGAGCTGGATGATCTTTAAGAGAAGGATCAACAAAATCCCCAAGCCAGTAGTTGATCAAACTTGTAATAGAAAGGCTGTCAGTGTATGCTTAGAGGTGCTGCCAGCTTAGCTAAGCTGTGCTCCTCAGTGTTTTCCACATGCCAGAACGTTTGATACTGGCAGACTGCAGGTACCAGCATCCTCTGGTCCAGTTATCATGGCAGGCATTCTCTGCCTGTGGTAACATGCAGGGACAGCCCTGATTTCTATAAGAAACAGAGCAGTCACATCCACTTTCATTGAAAATTTCATGATAGTGATGTATCCTGGACTAGCCATGAAGATGCTACTCGAGGAAGCAACATCTTGCCTTGGTTTCTCCGTCACCCTGTGTGGGCTCAAACACGTTGCTAATTCCCAAGCCAGAACCATACCAGAAGGATGTCAGGTGAAGCGTGACTAAGGTGAGGTTGCCTTCTGTCCCTGCTGAAGCCAGGCCTGGGGAAAGAAAGGAGTGTGAGGTCTTTTACAGAGAGCAGAAACAGAGAGAAAAGTTAGTTTGATGACTAAAGCGCTTCTTACCACAATGCTTGTCTCGAAACAGAGAGCAATGAAGTAGCCATCCATACTAAAGGCATGATTCTTATACTTGCGTTGCAAAGTGATTTTTTTTGGATTATGAGTCATATCTTCAAGCTCATAGAATCATAGAATTGCTTAGTTAGAAAAGAACTTTGAGATCATCAAGTCCAACTGTACCTGACCACTAATAAACCAGGTCCCTGAGCACTTCACCCACCCATGTTTTAAGTCCTGACAGGGACGGGGACTCCACCACCCTGGGCAGCCTGTACCAGTGCTTGAGAACCCTTTCAGTGCAGAAATTTTTCCTTATGTCCAATCTGAACCTGCCCTGATGCAACTTGAGGCCATTCCTTCTTGTTCTATCACATGTCACTTGAGAAAAGAGACCAGCACTCACCTTGCTACAACCTCCTTTCAGGCAGTTGTAGACAGTGATAATACCTCCCCTCAGCCTCCTGTTGCTCTAGGCTAAACAATATCACTTCCTCAGCTGCTCCTCATAAGATTTGTTCTCCAACCCCTTCACTAGCTCTGTTGTTCTTCAGTTCTCCCCTCAATGTCTTTCTTGCAGTGAGGGGCCCAAAAATGAACATAGAACTTGAGGTGTAGCCTCACCAGCGCTGACCCCAGAAGCACAATTGCTCCCCAGCTCCTGTTGGTCACGCCGTTTCTGACACAAGCCAAGATGCCATTGGCCTTCTTGGGCACCTGGGCCACTGCTGGTTCATGTCCAGCCACTGTCAACCAACTCCCTCAGGTCCTTCTCTGCCTGACAGAGCGATGATGCATAAGGTAGAGTTGCAAGTAGATGCGGACATCAACAAGACAGAGAGGAATGATTTTGGAAACATTCTTTTCATGGTACTTTATATTTCTTAGGACAGATACACCACATAGCAACTACCATGTTTATAAAACTTTATATTATAGCACCATTGGAGAATTCATTCACTAAGGAACTTAGTCATATAAACTTGAGTACTTTATAGTTAAGTGTGAAGTTACTTAATTTTGCCACGACTATTCCCCCTATAGATCTCTTTCCTAAATATATAGGGACCATTTTCAAAAGTGACTAACACGTTGCTAACCGATGTTTCGTGAGACATAAATGTTAAGCACTGAATGCCTCAAACTGTTGAAAAAATTGCAAGTAGTCTTTGATGTGGCATATGTTTACTAAAAGGTAGCCCTTCCTATGGTTGGACTCGATGATCTGATGGGTCTCTTCCAACCTGGTTGTTCTGTGATTCTATATTATAAAATTAAAGAATCTGTTCATGTTCTTGCTGTCTTCCTGTGCACTGATTTCCAGTCATTTCTCAGTTTTATCCTTTGGTCCTAAGACAGTAATTCTGGACCCCAGGAAAGCTGGGGAGGGACTTTTTATGAAGCCATGGAGTGACAGGACAAGAGGAATGAGGGCTTTAAATTGAAGAGGGGAAGATTTAGAATACACATTAACAGGAAATTCTTCACTATGAAGGTGAGGCCTTGAAACAGGTTGCCCAGGGAAGCTGTGGCTGCCCCATCCCTGGAGGGGTTCAAGGCCAAGTTGGATGGGCCTTGGGCAGCCTAATTCTATGATTCTATGATTCATCTTAAAAAAAACTAAAGAATCTGTTCCTCTTCTTGCCATTTTCCTGTTATACATTTGCATTTCCAGACATTTCCCAGTGTTATCCTTTTATCCTGGGACAGTCCGTCATTCTGGACCTTTCTCTGTTCAGTTGCTGACCCCTTGCTACTCTTCCTCTCTGTGCATCTTTAAAACCGAGCAGCTGAACTTCAGAGAGGGATAACTGCCACATTTCCCTGTGAAATTTAACCCTAGGAGGTACATTGACAGCAGATTTTCAATGGAAACCGCCATTTCCACCCACAACCCAGCTGCCACATTTAAATCATGCTGTGTGGGGCTTCCACTCCCTTGGGAGGCTATTTTCATTTTCCATCATCTTCTGAAGCCTAATAGAACTCACTGTCAGCTATAAAAAGTAACGTTATATACTGTAGTATTTTTTTTTTAATCGTGATATGAGTCAATTTGGATCCTCACTATTCTGGATGAGAATGTGATTAAATTCAGTTAGATTTTTTTTCTTCCTGGACAGGCATCCTTCACTTCATCAGATATATATATATTAAAAAAGAAAAAAAAAAAAACAGATTAAGGCAAAGCTATTTAGACACATATCTAGGCATCTAGCTTTTGGAGTCACCAGTAGGTGAGCTTTTATTTTTAGGCGAGAGCATTTCTAATTCTTCTAATCATGCAAAGAGGTGAAAAAAAAAAAAAAAACGAACATAAAAGATAGAGTTTTGTCTTTTAAATCATAACATCATAGAATCGCTAGGTTGAAAAGGACCTTTGAGGTCATTGAGTTCAACCAGTGTACCAACAGCTTGAAACGATATCCTTAAGGTAGGTGAACTTGTATCTTAGTGGGAAAAAATATTTGCAAGACGCCTTGATATTACAGCAAAGCAAATTCTATATGATGCAGTAAGAGACTAGTTCAATAGGCTATTAATACAAACAAATGTATGACTTTCAGGGTGTAAGTCAACGCAGGGGCAGAGGGTATGCCCTCTTTACTTCAGTAAAGCCTTTGACACAGTTTCTCACAGCATTCTGCTGCGGAAACTGTCAGCCTCTGGCCTGGACAGGCACACACTCTCCTGGGTAGAAAACTGGCTGGCTGACCGGGCCCAGAGAGTGGTGGGAAATGGTGTTAAGTCCAGCTGGAGGCCAGTGACAAGTGGGGTTCCCCAGGGCTCAGTGCTAGGTCCAGTCCTGTTCAATGTCTTCATCAATGACCTGGATGAGGGCATTGAGGGTACCCTTAGCAAGTTTGCAGATGACACAAATCTGTGTGCAAGTGTCGATCTGCTGGAGGGTCGGGAGGCTTTGCAAAGGGACCTGGACAGGCTGGACCGCTGGGCAGTGTCCAACGGCATGAGGTTTAACACGGCCAAATGCCGGGTCCTGCACTTGGGGCACAACAACCCTAAGCAGAGCTACAGAGTGGGAGAAGCCTGGCTGGAAAACTGCCAGGAGGAGAGGGACCTGGGGGTGTTGGTTGACAGCCGACTGAACATGAGCCAGCAGTGTGCCCAGGTGGCCAAGAAGGCCAATGGCATCCTGGCTTGTATCAGAAATGGTGTGACCAGCAGGGCCAGGGAGGTGATTCTCCCTCTGTACTCAGCACTGGTGAGGCCGCTCCTTGAATCCTGTGTTCAGTTGTGGGCCCCTCACCACAAGAAGGATGTTGAGGCTCTGGAGCAAGTCCAGAGAAGAGTGACGAGGCTGATGAAGGGGCTGGAGAACAGACCCTATGAGGAGCGTCTGAGAGAGCTGGGGTTGTTTATCCTGGAGAAGAGGAGGTTGAGAGGAGACCTCATTACTCTCTACAAGTACCTGAAAGGTGGTTGTGGAGAGGAGGGAGCTGGCCTCTTCTCCCAAGTGAGAGGGGACAGGACGAGAGGGAATGGCCTCAAGCTCCGCCAGGGGAGATTTAGGCTGGAGATTAGGAGGAGGTTTTTCACGCAGAGGGTCATTGGGCATTGGAATAGGCTGCCCAGGGAGGTGGTTGGTTCACCTTCCCTGGAGGTGTTTAAGGGACGGGTAGATGAGGTGCTGAGGGACATGGTTTAGTGTTTGATAGGAATGGTTGGACTCGATGACTCGATGGGTCCCTTCCAACCTGGTTGTTCTGTGATTCTGTTCTATGCAACTGCATTCCTTTGGATGCGAGAGTAATGATCCACAATAGTTGCAGGGGGTGGAAAAAGGTAAAGCATTATATTTGTGTCTCTAGAAGTCTGTCTAGGAAGCTGCCTAGAGGAGAGGGATCTGGGCATGTTGGTTAACAATGACTGAACATGAGCCAGCAGTGACCCAGGTGGCCAAGAAAGCCAATGGCATCCTGGCTTGGATCAGAAACAGTGTGACCAGCAGGTCCAGGGAGGTTATTCTCCCTCTGGACTTGGTACTGGTGAGACTGCTCCTCAAATCCTATTTTCAGTTCTGGGCCCTTCAGCACAAGAAGGATGTTGAGGCTCTGGAGTGAGTCCAGAGAAGAGCAATGAAACTGGTGAAGGGGCTGGAGAACAGGCCTGATGAGGAGTATCTGAGAGAGCTGGGGGTGTTTATCCTGGAGAAGAGGAGGCTGAGGGGAGACCTCATTGCTCTCTAAAACTACCTGAAAGGAGGTTGTAGAGAGGAGGGAGCTGGGCTCTTCCCCCAAGTGACAGGGGACAGGACAAGAGGGAATGACCTCAAGCTCCGCCAGGGGAGATTTAGGCTAGAGATTAGGAAAAAAATATTTCATGGAAAGCGTCATTGGTCACTGGCAGAGGCTGCTCAGGAAGGGGGTTGATTCACCTTCCCTGGAGGTGTTTAAGGTGCAGGTGGATGAGGTACTGAGGGACATGGATTAGAGACTGGTGGGAATGGTTGGACTTGATGATCCAGTGGGTCTCTTCCAACCTGGTGATTCTATAATTCTACGATCTGTCCCATCACAGCCACACTGAGTGAAAGTTAAGGCAGGAAAATTGTGTGGGTCTAGAACCCCGAATTGCTCCAAGACACCTCTGATAGGAATGGCTGTTAGGAACCCATGACCTGAAAATTACATAATACTAAAATAGCTGTGTCTATCTAGCACTGAGAACATAAAGTCTTGGTTATAAGTTTGGGCTTAGAACTTTGTGTGTCACAGCAACCTGGTAGGCACGACAGCTAGTACCAAAATGTCCTAGAAAATGGGCTCAAGGAGTTACAATGATGAAGGTATTTCTTAAATCCACTTTATGCTAAACTTTATGGGGCCTTGAGCAGCCTGGTCTAGTGGGAGGTGTCCCTGGCCATGACATAGGGGCTAGAATTAGATGGTCCCTTCAAACTCAAATCATTCTATCACTCTGTGATTCTAAGCAGATTTTTATGGTAACCTTTTGGGAGCAGAGCACACTAAGAAAGAAAACACCTCAAAAATTGATATGGAGGATGAATTTTCAGTTCCTTCATAATAATATTTGCTAAATGCACATTAACAATGGTTAACGCTTTTACTAAGGGATGAGCTCTATCTGTAATTCCACAATGCAATAAAGTAGAGAGAATACTGTCATTTCCATTCTGTTTTACAATAATCATATTTGATCTATTTTATGGAAAGGCACAATCTTTTTTTTTTTTTGTCTTTTTTTTTTTTTTTTCAAAATAGAAAGATTTAAACATCTCAGTCCTCTAACAACTAGGATTTAGGATATTTCACCCTTGAATGACTCCTAACCAACCGTGCCAGACAAAGAATGATATCCTGTACCTTGTGCTGGAGGTGAGAATCCAGTACATACGCACTGAAGTGGTTGAATCATAGAATCATAGAATCATAGAACAACCAGGTTGGAAGAGACCCATCGGATCATCGAGTCCAACCGTTCCTATCAAACACTAAACCACGTCCCTCAGCACCTCATCTACCCATGCCTTAAACACCTTCAGGGAAGGTGAATCAACCACCTCCCTGGGCAGCCTATTCCAATGCCCAATGACCCTCTGTGTGAAAAACTTCCTCGTAATCTCCAGCCTAAATCTCCCCTGGTGGAGCTTGAGGCCATTCCCTCTTGTCCTGTCCCCTGTCCCTTGGGAGAAGAGTCCAGCTCCCTCCTCTCTACAACCTCTTTTCAGGTAGTTGTAGAGAGTAATGAGGTCTCCTCTCAGCCTCCTCTTCTCTAGGCTAAAAAGCTCGTATCACTTTGGTTTTGTCTTTTCTGGGGTAATTTCAGATGTTTACTGATGACAGTCTTGCGTTAGAAGGCTGCCTTGCAGTATTATTCCTTTGCAGTGGTTAGATACTGTAGCCATTAGCTTTTACATCAAGATACTTATTGCTGTAGTTACAGGGAAATTAGTGGATCGTATTTCTTAATTTTGCGCCATATGCCTAGTTGGAATTAAGCTGTGAGCCGGTGCTATTTTGTGTCTGTGTAGAGCTGATGTGATGGGAATCCGTATCTGATAGTCTCATTAGAGTAGCCCAACACCAGAGATGCGATAAAATGACAGTGTACTCTATTACTCAACACTTAAGTACATGCTACAATGATAGCTTGACCTGCTGTGTTGTTGTTAAACATGATCTGTTGAGTCTGTGTCTCCGAGTGTTGATTCTACTAATTTGTATCTTACCGTGTTGTGAGATGATTGACAGTATAACTACATGAGTCGCTTTTGATTTCCAGCAGTTCATTTCCCTTGATTTTCGAGCACTTGAACTTAGCATGCTGAATTGCTGAAAAGCAGCTACATTTAAAATACTGGAATAGAAAGATTTCGTTTTATGTCCAAGACTCAAAACATCGTGATTGTGCAACGATCTTTTGTAACTGACAGATGTGCTCTTGTAGCATACTCTAACCTTTTCAATTTCGTGAATGATTGATTATGAACCTCTCACATTTTGTGATATCACAGTATCATGAAAAATAAATAAATTGGAACCTGTTTTGCCCTCTACCTGTAAACAGGGTTGTCATTACCACTGAGGCTGAAAACACAGGATAAATACAAGTCTAGATATCTTGGCAGCTCTAGGTACCACTTTGATTTAGCTGAATGTATCTGGTCTCATTTTTGCCTGAATATAGAAAAGTAGAAGGTTTTCTTTCCTAGTGTTTCGCTTCCGGTTTAGAGTTCTGAAATAAACGTGGACTTCTGGATTTTGAGTTAGTGCAGACGTCAGCGTTCTTGGAGTTAGTGCAAAAGTGGTCACCGGCTTTGCGTGTTCTCATTTTAACGTGTCCGGGTTACATCTAAACCCAAGTGTTCAGAATCAATAGCCACTTAACAAAACTTGATTATACGCGTTTCATCTAATGAATCGATATGAGTCACTAAACTTTGCACTGCCCTAGTTCCTTTGATCAGTCCCTGTATTCAAGGATCTGGCAACAAGACATAATCAATTGTGGCTTCCGGCTCTTGAACTCCCGGTTAAGTCGGGTGTTCGCCATTCTAAGATTATAGTGCAACTATAGCACTTGGCTGACACTGGATCATGCAGTTCATTTTGAAACGATAGGAGAGTTATAGGGAAAATAATTACTTCTGTTAAGTGATACAATAGTTGTGGAAAGGAAAGAAACAAGGGGTTAGTTTCTCTTTCTGAAAGTATTGTGGTTTGTAGTTTTAAAAATCTACTGTCTTTGTTGGGGAGGAACATACAATAAAAAAATTTAAAAAGAAGAGAGAAAAAGGCTTGTATTTCTCTCACTTTTATCAAATTTCTTAGTGGCAGAAATACAAGTTAATCACCAATAATTCCCTGCATTGTCAGTGAAGAGACAGGAAAAGTGTCTAAGAAAGATGAGATGAATTGCCTCCCAGGAGGTTCCAGTTTCTCTGTATTGACTTATGAAGGAAGATTAACCTGACATGAGTAGATTTAGTTTTTAGAAGCCTCAGGGTAGGTGAGAGATGAACCCCATCCATGACATCAAAGGTCATGGGGGAGTCAGATATTATATTGATTTATTTACATGAGTACTTTTGAATACTCTACAGCTTCAGGGCATGTACTTTGCTAACCTGTGGTACCGTGTCAGTTTTTAGTCTTGTGATTTGCAACATTTCTCTTTTACATCTTGCTTTAAATGAGCTCTCCCGGGGCTGAGATTTTCCCTGTGTATTTGTACAACACCTGGAAACACACTAGTGTGTCGTATTTTTCTTCACTGAACAACTGTGGGATTCAACCAGTTAAATAAATCTATAAGTTAAATCGATTAATTATTGCAAAACAGAAAGTTTCCTTTCACTTGTTATGGGCCAAGAGCAGAGACTTTGGTGATGGGTGAAACGATCTTGCCAGTCACAGGGTGGATCAACCAGTAAGTCTGACACTATTCCTCAGGTGCTTCAATATAGAATTTCAGTGAATTGGGGCAGGGAAGTGCATCATAGTGAAGATCACAGAAGCATAGAATAACCAGATTGGAAGAGACCCACCGGATCATAGAATCATAGAATTATAGAATGGCTTGATTGGAAAAGACCTTTGAGATCATTGAGTCCAACTGTGCCTGTCCACTACTAACCCAGATCCCTGAGAACCTCATCCACCTGTCTGTGAAACCCCTCCAGGGATGGGGACTCCACAGCATCCTGGGCAGCCTCTGCCAGGACCCCAGAGCCCTTTCCCTGAAGGAATTGCTCCTGAACCTGCTTTGGTGCAACCTGAGGCGATTTCCTCTCCTCCCATCGCTTGTCACTTGGGAGGAGAGTCCTCACCTCACCACAAATTCCTTTCAGGGAGTTATGGATTGATTGGGGAAATCTGGGATAAAAAGAAGATGGAAAAGGGTGGAGGGTAGGAGCACCCTGCCAGCCTATAATCTCACGAGGTGTGTGATCACATCCGCTGTGTTACTCATTGAGTCCAACCACGATGAGATGTACAGTATCTATCTAAATAAAACATCCTTGCTTCGACTTAAGTTATGTGACTGTATTGACTACATCAAAGCTAGTCGGCTTTGTTTTGGTTTGTTGATTTTTTTTAAAACATATTTGAATAATTGAAATGCAAAAAAATTACGTAAGTTTTAAGCTCAATATCTTAGAATCATAGAATCATAGAATCATAGAACAACCAGGTTGGAAGGGACCCATCGGATCTTCTAGTCCAACCATTCCTATCAACCACTAAACCAAGTCCCTCAAGACCTCGTCCACCCATGCTTAAACATCTTAGTCCTGCCACATCATTTTTAAAAAATGCTAGGGTTTCTTTAGAGTTTATTCAGTTAAACAATGCTATACACGAGCAGATCTGCAGTAATTTTGCTGCTATCCATTAATTTCTCTCCTAGCTTTCTATATAGTGAATGGAATACTCAGCAAAGTTGTTTACCTTTCACAGCCTGATAAGGTTTGTCTCAGTATCTCCCATATTCCAGCCCAGTGTGCAGGCATTATGCAGGACTTTTTCAGGGTAGAAATGATTCCCAACCGTAGAATCATAGAAACACTAGGTTGGAAAAGACCTTTGAGATTGTCAAGCCCAACCGGACCTGTTTACTACTAAATGTAAATTTGTATCAGAAACACCAGCAGGTCCAGGGAGGTTATTCTCCCTCTGGACCCAGCACTGGTGAGACTGCTCCTTGAATCCTGTGTTCAGTTGTGGGCCCCTCAGCACAAGAAGGATGTTAAGGCTCTGGAGTGAGTCCAGAGAAGAGCAACAAAGCTGGTGAAGGGTCTGGAGAACAGGATTTATGAGGAGCGGCTGAGAGAGCTGGGGGTGTTTAGCCTGGAGAAGAGGAGGCTGAGAGGAGACCTCATTACTCTCTACAACTACCTGAAAGGAGGTTGTGGAGAGGAGGAAGCTGGGCTCTTCTCCCAAGTGAGAGGGGACAGGACAAGAGGGAATGACCTCAAGCTCCGCCAGGGGAGATTTAGTCTGGACATTAGGAAAAAGTTTTTCACAGAAAGGGTGATTGGGCAGTGGCAGAGGCTGCCCAGGGAAGTGACCGATTCACCTTCCCTGGAGGTGTTTAAGACCCAGTCTTTAAGGACCAGTGTATCTTAGAGATCTAGAAGTATGTCCACCAAAGAAGTTTGACTCTACCACCCCACAGTTATCACTGTCCACTGCATTTGTTGCTTGTTCTTGTAGTAATTTGGCATAACCTTAAGCTGTTATTTAAATATGAATGGAAAATCATTCTCAGCTGAAGGAGTTTTCCCTTGCAATTGGGTAGGCAAATCACTATTCTGGAGTCAATCTTTTTTTCTGAATTTATTATGATGTTTTTTCATTCCCACGATGCAGCTTCAACAAAAGAGCTACTAGCTCTTCCTCACAGCAGGACATAGTCTGGTGGGAAGGGCATCTGCCTGGAGTGCAAAGAGTTCAAACTGTAGGGTTTAGTGGAATCTGAATATTTATTTTCTGATCAATAGCTATTAGTTGATAGTATCATCCCTTTAAATCTGGAAGTAGTCACTGCTTTGAGAGTGATCTAATAGGGTGCAGTGCTATGCCAATTAATTATGTTTGCACATCCTTTGAAAATCAGATTTGTTTCAGGACTCATCTGCAAAATGCCTCTTTTTTCAATACCCTGAAATTCTTCATCTGGAGATACGGAAGTTATCTAGTCCAAACCAAAAATAATTCCCTATCCAGAAGGACAGGTGTAAATGCCTTGGGAATTTTCTGCCTGAAGCCTTAAGCAGAAGTGTGTTTTCAAGCAGACTCTTCCTAATTTGTTGTCCTTAACTGTAGATGATAAAATTCCACCTCAGTGCCACTTCAGATACTTAAGTGCTTCATTAAATGATTTTGATAGCCTCATTAATTGTCAATATAGTAAATTTACCTGCCAAATATTTTGGTTTATGTTAAATTAATTTCTCACATGTAAAAAGAAAGGATGATGCAACTGTTGTTGGGGATACTTTTTAGATTGAAAGTACCATTTTGTAAGATTTTTCAGAGAACTAATGAGAAAAAAAAGATAAAAAAGGTAATAATCCTCAAAATATTTAGGGCTTAATATTACCATGATCTTTTTCACGGAAAGGGTCATTGGGCATTGGAATAGGCTGCCCAAGGACGTGGTTGATTCACCTTCCCTGAAGGTGTTTAAGGGATGGGTAGGTGAGGTCCTGAGGGACATGGTTTATTGTTTGATAGGAATGGTTGGACTCGATGATCCGGTGGGTCTCTTCCAACCTGGTGATTCTATGATTCTGTGATCTTATTTTTCTCGACTTGGGCCATACAGCATGAGGCTTCTGAAATAATAGATTCAACAGATACAAGTGAAAAAAAAAAAAAAAAAAAGAAGCCTGGTAAATAAGGCAGAGAGGAACCGGTTTATCTATATATTATATAGATAATTATATATATTATATATATAATTTTATATATATATATTTTTAATATATATAAACTATATATTTAAAGTTGACTGAAGCTTTATTTGTCACGTAAGCTCCCTTTCTGATTCATGTAGGGAAATAGAAGGCTTATAGAGGGAAGTGTCTTCTAAACGTGGCTATTGTGTCCCAGCTTTGGTGTATGAGTTTGCTTATCATGCAGAGGAGGCTATTAATCAGTAATCTGATTAAGAAACTCCCTTGTATTTCTCTGGTCCTATACTATATTTATTTAAAGAGATAATGTTTAATTGTCAGAGCGTAAAAGTAATCACCATAGTAACAATGCCAAAAATTGCATTAAATTGCTAGTAAAATATATTAAAAGTCAAGAAGTTCAGTTTTTAGCCCGGAGAAGAGGAGGCTGAGGGGAGACCTCAACACTGTTTACAACTATCTGAAAGGAGGTTGCAGTGAGGCTGGGATTGGTCTCTTCTCCCAAGTGACAGGCAGTAGGAAGGGAGGGAATGACCTCAAGCTCTGCCAGGGGAGGTTCAGATTGGACATCACAAAGAATTTCTTCACCAAAAGGGCTCTCGAGCACTGGCATTGGATTGTGTCCCCATCCCTGCAGCATTTAGAAGATGGATAGATGATGTGCTCAGGGATCTGGTTTGTTAGGGGACAGGTACGGCTGGATTTGATGATCTCCAAGGTCTTTTCCAACCTAGGGATTCTATGATTCTATGAACTCTGGAAAAAAAATGTGTATTCCCTGAAGAGAGGCCCTGCTGAATGTCTCAGTGAGTAGCTTGGTATCTTTCTTGATGAAGAAATATTGCGTGAGAGTTTAAAAAAATACTATAAATAATTTTCTGAGGAGTCTAAATTCATATATTATTTCTTCAATTTCTTCAATTATTAATGTCTATATGTCCTCTTGGAGTTTATCGCTATGAAATTCAGCACCGTTCTTTCCACAAGAATTATTCATGACAGATTCCGAAACCCGGAGATGACTGAGACACACAGCAAAGCGGTGTGGAATATTCAAAAGCCTGTTTCGGGAAGCCCAAATATATATTCTGCTGAAAGCCAAGAGAGATGAAGCGTGAGAGGAAAATAAGACAAACCCAGCTGACCAGGGAAATAGAGTGAGCAATAAAAGAATGGACAGAAGGATGCCAGGCAGATAAATCAATGGGGTCAGTGTTTTAAGCAGGGATAAACAACTAAAAAATAGGCAAATAAGGAGATGATCACAAAAGCCAAAATTGGAAATGAAGAGGAAATTGAGGGAGCTATAAAGACAAACAATAGCAGGTTTCAGAAATAGACAAGGAACAAGAGGTCAGTAGGAGACACTGTCTTCTCTGTATGTGGTCGGGAAGGGTAGGTGGTGGCAGAGGCCGCTGAGAAGCTGGCACTGGCCTCCCCTCAGTGTGCTCACCATACAGACCACAGGGAACATGCCAACATCAGAGAAAAGTGTCCTGGAGGCAGAATCTGAAAAATTAATGAAACAAAGGAGGAGAGCAGAACAGATTGAGAAAGAAAAAGAAGAAAATAGGACAGCTAAACAGTAGGATCCAGGTCTGGTGGTCTGTTTCTTAGGTTTCTGAAAGACACAGATATTTTTTTTTTTAACTCTCTCAGACTGTTAAATCTGTAGTACACGAGGTATATATAGACAGTATGAGATATATATATATATATATTTGGGAGCGGAAGGAAGACAATGCAAGACAGTATTTTAAAGGATTTATAAGAAAAACCCATGCCATGGTAGCTTTATAAGCTTGACAGGACAAGAGGGAATGGCCTCAAGCTCCACCAGGGGAGATTTAGGCTGGACATTAGGAAAAAAAAAATTCACAGAAAGGGTCATTGGACACTGGCAGAGGCTGCCCAGGGAGGGGGTTGAGTCACCCTCCCTGCAGGTGTTTAAGGTACAGGTGGACAAAGTGCTGAGGGACATGAGTTAGTGTTTGATAGGAATGGTTGGACTTGATGATCCACTGGGTCTATTCCAACCTGCTGATTCTATGATTCTACAAATGCAAGCACAGGAAAAACCAAATTCAGAGTTGTGAAGAAACCAGCACAAACTTAACAGGGAAGAGTTTACTAAATCTGAATTGGAGTTAACTAATGAAACCAAATTTCTGGGAAAAATGTCATATTCTCAAATTCTTAATACTGGACCCAGCCCTAAAATAGACAATGCTACTGGGAATAGAATATTACAGTGAAAAACTGAAGTCAGATTCACACTTTTACTTGAACAGATGAGTTGGAAATAGTTATTTAATGAGATTTATGAAGGTATCAAAGCCAATAAGGCAACTAACTGGCATTGATTTCCATTGCCAGTTATGCATTTTCCAGGGGGACCTGAATCCCAATTAATGTCTTAAATTGTCACAAACGTTATAACATATGGTGTAGAAAAGCATAAAGCCTTTTTGTATGTGGCATCTAAGTATAATTGCACAATGTTTTAGATACAAATTATTGGTCAAAGGTTGAAACAAATTGTTGTTATTACCACTTCTGGGCATCCTGCAATTATACACAGATGCCAAGTACAAAAATTAGACAACATTTCTAAACAAAATAGATGTTATCCTACTGTGTTTTCCAGTTCCTAGACTGTAGTGAATTCTAAAGAGAATTGTTTGGGGACATTACTAGGTGAAAACTTTCACAAGTATTTAGTGATCTTAACTAAACAAAGATTGGAGCAGGTTGGGTTAATGTTCTGGTTTAAATATTCAAGTTTGCATCACCTCCGGTGGCCTGAAATTGTTACTCTTTCGTATCTACTGGTGCCTTGATGGTTTTGGCTCAGAGCTTCCTGAAGTGTCATCTTTACCTCTTAGAATATTCTAAAAAAATTATAATGAGAGGAAAAATGAAATCCTGGAGTTTGCTGGAATTAAACCTTCACACATCTGTGAAAATAAAGATCAGTATTTTGAGAAAATATCATTTAATGACAATGGTATTGAAGAAACTATAGTGAGAGTAACATACATCATGAAGAGAAGGAACAAAAATCAAGAAAGCAAGGCACATCCATTCAATAAATGTTATTCTGTCTGCTTATATCATAGTGAACTGATAGGCAAGTATCTGAAGCCCTCCTGAGCCTCAGGCCACGAGCCATTCCTATTTTCCAGGATGAAGCCTCTGTTAGGTACCTAAACGAAACAGGTTCTTCCCTAATTATCAGCCTTTTCAATGGACTGGGAGAAGTCTGTCTAGAAAGCTGCCAGGAGGAGAGGGACCTGGGGGTGTTGGTTGACAGCCAACTGAACATGAGCCAGCAGTGTGCCCAGGTGGCCAAGAAGGCCAATGGCATCTTGGCTTGGATCAGAAATGGTGTGACCAGCAGTTCCAGGGAGGTGATTCTCCCTCTGTACTCGGCACTGATGAGGCCGCTCCTTGAATCCTGTGTGCAGTTGTGGGCCCCTCAGCACAAGAGGGATGTTGAGGCTCTGGAGCAAGTCCAGAGAAGAGCAACGAAGTTGGTGAAGGGGCTGGAGAACAGGCACTATGAGGAGTGGCTGAGAGAGCTGGGGGTGTTTATCCTGGAGAAGAGGAGGCTGAGAGGAGACCTCATTGCTCTCTACAACTACCTGAAAGGAGGTAGAGGTTGTAGAGAGGAAGGAGCTGGTCTGTTGTCCCAAGTGACAGGGGACAGGATGAGAGAGAGTGACCTCAAGCTCCACCAGGGGAAATTTTGGCTAGAGATTAGGAGGGAGGTTTTCACAGAAAGGGTCATTGGGCATTGGAACAGGCTGCCCAGGGAGGTGGTTGATTCACCTTCCCTGGAGGTGTTTAAGGGATGCATAGATGAGGTGCTGAGGGACATGATTTAGTGTTTGATAGGAATGGTTGGACTCAATGATCCGACAAGTCTCTTCCAATCTGGTGATTCTATGATTCTATGACGCACACTCTGAAACTCCAGTTTTGAGGAAATACTCACCTGCCTTCCGTCAGAGCTCCATATGAAGAGTTTGAACACACGGCATCTGAATTCACATAGTTCTGGGGAAACACGCAAATAAACCACATGTGGTCAGAGCTACAACAAACACTGCTCCACTTTTACCCCAGGTTTTAGGACCTGTGCAGACTGGTGGAGATTGAACTCCTCTTTCTGCCCTGACAGTGATGATGTATAATTTCCGTGAAAATATGTCCTGCCTTTCCTATTGGTACTGAGCAGAAGTGCTTTAAAATTTAGGTAAGACAATTGCAACTTTAGACACTTCTATAAAAAGGTTAGGCATTTAAATTGAATTCTTGGTTCCTAAGCAGCCGTTAAGCAACTGGGGTCCTGAGGAGGACCACAAATATAATCCAAGAGGCTGGAGCACCTCTGCTGTGAGGACAGGCTGAGAGAGCTGGGGTTGTTCAGCCTGGAGAAGAGAAGTCTCTGGGGAGACCTTAGAGCAGCTTCCAGTCATGAAAGGGGTTCTATAAAAGCTAGGAAGGGACTTTTTACAAGGGCATGGAGTGATGGGATGAGGGAGAATGGCTTTCAATTGGAAGGGGGAAGATTTAGACTGGAGATTCGGTGAAATTCTTCATCATGAGGGTGCGGAGGCCCTGGCGCAGGTTGCCCAGGGAAGCTGTGGCTGCCCCAACCCTGGAGGGGTTCAGGGCCAGGTTGGATGGGGCTTGGGCAGCCTAATCCAGTGGGAGGTGTCCCTGCCCATGGCAGGAGGGTGGAACTGGATGGGCTTTAATGTCCCTTCCAGCCCAAACCGTTCTGTGATTCCATTGTAGCTGCTGGGATGTGATTAAATCAGGCCAAAATCAAGACCATACAGACACCACAGAGGGTGTATCAGTAGTAATAGTTGTGGTGAAACCTTGTATTTTTCAGTGGTCTGTTGCCAGAATATGAAGCATACTTAGAATCATAGAATCATAGAATAACCAGGTTGGAAGAGACCCATCAGATCATGGAGTCCAACCACTCCTTTCAAACACCAAATATAGACTGGAATAAGTATAAATATCCTCAGTGTTTTGTAATTGGGTAAAAGGAACAAAAAGTGTAATGTAGAAGAAGGAAGCTATAAAAGTGCAGAAAGGGCTAGAAAGGACAGTTTCAACCTCTGGGACGAGTCCAATGGGATGAGGTTTAACAAGGCCAAATGGTGGGTCCTGCGCTTGGGGCACAACAACACTATGCAGAGCTACAGACTGGGAGAAGTCTGGCTGGAAAACTGCCAGGAGGAGAGGGACCTGGGGGTGTTGGTCGACAGCCGACTGAACATGAGCCAGCAGTGTGCCCAGGTGGTCAAGAAGGCCAATGGCATCCTGGCTTGGATCAAAAACGGCATGGTCAGCAGGTTCAGGGAGGTGATTCTCCCTCTGTACTCAGCACTGGTGAGGCCGCTTCTCGTAATCCTGCGTTCAGTTGTGGGCCCCTCAGCACAAGAAGGATGTTGAGGCTCTGGAGCGAGTCCAGAGAAGAGGAACAAGGCTGGTGAAGGGGCTGGAGAACAAGAGGAGCGGCTGAGAGAGCTGGGGGTGTTTATCCTGGAGAAGAGGAGGCTGAGAGGAGACCTCATTGCTCTCTCCAACTACCTGAAAGGAGGTTGTGGAGAGGAGAGAGCTGTGCTCTTCTCCCAGGTGCCAGGGGACAGGACAAGAGGGAATGGCCTCAAGCTCCACCAGGGGAGATTTAGGCTAGAGATTAGGAGGAAGTTTTTCACACAGAGGGTCATTGGGCATTGGAATAGGCTGCCCAGGGAGGTGGTTGATTCACCTTCCCTGGAGGTGTTTAAGGCACGGGTAGGTGAGGGGCTGAGGGACATGGTTTAGTGTTTGATAGGAATGGTTGGACTCAATGATCCGACAAGTCTCTTCCAATCTGGTGATTCTATGATTCTATGAAATGTCTCCAGACCAGTTCATCACATAAAGAAGAATAAACCGAATGTAGCTTGAGTAGCATTTGTAACCACACAACAGAAAAGTTCAAGGAGGAAGTTCTTTAAACAAAAAGTAATTTGTATGTGCAGTCACTCCATGCAGGAGGTGAAAGGGGTTACATAAGGGTGATCACATTCAACAAACACAGATTATATGACCTCTGAGAAAGAGGTGGCTACTTTGTTAGAAGTATACTAGAGGTCAGCAGACCTCTGAAATGCTGTTTGCTACAATGCATTTAAATGATTTATGAGGAAATGGTACTGAACTTTGAAAAGTTTGACTTCCTTCGCAGACGAAGTATTTTATTTGTTGTTTGTTTTTTTTCCAGAGTGAGATCACTTCCAACACTAGCCATGAAAATTGAGTTTGTTTGAGTTGGGGTGCTTGCTTTCCCATTTCCCATCCTTGTTGCAACGTAACCGAGCATGGCAGTGGAGAATTTAAGAGCAATTCTTTATTTACAACAATAACAAAATCACAGCATTAGGAATGAGGTTGTATTGTCATTGCTTAAGCAGCATTAAAATACATCAAACGAAATTTTACGGAATGTTGCAAACTTATGAAGCACTGTTTTATTCCTGATAACTGTTGGTAGGATAAGAGTGTGGGTTTTTTTTTTTTTTTTTTTCTTAAATTACAGTGATCTTAGACAAGTGTAACATACAGAGGAGAAAAAAGAATGAGGAGGAAAAAATACTCATTTGTATCAGTTCTGTAACTATTCTTTGGGCCTGTACATGTGACACTTTCTGGCAAATAACAGTTGGTTGCAATTTCATGGGGTTTTTATCCAGGTTTTGTGTCTTACCTTCTGGTCATTGTTGCCTAAGTAGCAGTTCGGTTTGAAAACATGCATTTTGAGGACAGCAAGTACTTGTGGTGTAGAATCGGAATATATGACTGAATGACATGAGTTATACAGTCTGACCTCCAGAAACCTTCAGGGCAGTGGAAATAATTTTGCATCTTTTATTTTTGCGCAGTGTTTATGGCTGTCCTTTGGCGAAAAAGCGCAAAACGCAAGATAAGCAACCACAAGAACCAGCCCCGAAAAGAAAACCCTTTGTGGTTAAAGCGGACAACTCTTCAGTAGATGAGTGCTATGAAACTGATGGAACAGAGGAGATGGATGAAAAGGAAGAAGAAGAAGAGGAAGAGGATGAAGAAGAGGAGGAATATTCTGATGATAATGAGGAGCAAGGTGACGAGGAGGAGGACGATGAGGAGATAGATCGAGAAGAAGAAGAGGAGATTGAAGAGGAAGAAGAGGAGGATGAAGAGGAAGGTGAAGATGTGGAGGATGAAGAGGAGGAGGAAGAGGAGGAGGAGGAAGAAGAGGAGGAGGAGGAAGAACGTGGTAATAATCAGAGTAGTAGTAAAAAGTAAACAATGTGTGTTTTCTGGGTTAATCTTCTAGTGTGGTGTTCAAGGATTTAGCTGTGCGGTTCTCATTAAAGCCAATGGAAGCCACGCAGTTAAATCTCTCTGCTCCACACTGAAAACATACCCCACTGTGTTCTCTTAATATTTATTTCAATAAGTCTGTCTTCCAAATATTTTTTTTTTTAATACACCAGCACTCACATTTCGAACAAGGAGGGTGGAGGTGTATTTCTGCTAAAAAATGCTTTCATAGGATGTAATCCTAGTAGTGGCTTAATGCATGCAGTTACCAGGAGAATATTCACGAAGGTACAAGCAAAGCATCAGCTCCAGCTGGATGCCTGTACTGATCATTTGCAAGTGTATTTTCTGGATCTGCTTATACAATGTCAATGGTTGCCCACATAAACGCTGTCACGAGTTTGAAGATAATTTTTATGAGCAAAAATGGGCCTCTTCCCTTTGAAAAAAATTGCCCCCTGCTTCCCCCTGCCCCCAGAAACTATTCAGAATGAACTATTTTATAATATGCTTTGGTTCTTTGAGACTTCGATGCTGTGTACTTTAGTTGATTCCTTTAAGAAAAAAATCGAGTGAGAGGTTTACATACATAAAGTCCTAAAATTCATTAATTTTGCCTATCGTACTGTGGCATAAATGCCATTTAGTTACATAGGTCACTGGCCGTAACCGAATTAATGTAGTAGCAATGTGATTAACCTGTTCACCTTCTCTTTTTTTGGGATATTGGACTCTGTATAATCAGTATTTTCAAAATATGTAATTGGGATCCATTTATTCAAAGAGTCCATATGCTGATGACAGACATCATAATGCACTGGGGTGAAATGAAAAAAAAAAAAAAAAAATCGTGCAAAAATTAATGAGCTATCTAAAAAGTATTTTGTTCCCATTTCCAGGGAACACGTTTTTGGTTGGGTAGATTCACCTTTCTAACCAATAAAAATATAAGAAAAGCTTTCAGCACTCCTCAGTTGGATTCCTCTTAGGAACCAGGTATGAAAGTTGTATGACTTTTGTTTCAGCATTCTGTAAGGTCAGATCTTAAATCTTATAGAAAGCCTTTGGAAGTATTCTTTCCCTTTGAGTGAGATGGTGGCCAGCTGGGTGGCTAGAAGCATTTTCTCAGATATACGAATCGGTTTCATCAGTTGGTTAAATTTTCCCGCAAAAATGGTAGAGCATAGATGGCCACTCTTAAGAGTTACATGAATTTGGTGCAGCAGGGAAACGGTTTCCTTTTGCAGGGAACTCCGCAGTTTCAGAACCTGGAAGAGAAGCTGCGTTAGGTCAGGCTGCTGTGCAACTGCTATGGGGATATCTAGCAGTTTCTTAAGAGATAACAGGGACTTGAGTTTGTTGGTGTTCAGGGCATATGGTGCAACTGCTGCTGTGATTTCAGCTGACGTGAAAAACTTTGAATCTACACTATCAAAAATGATAAAAGGAAAAAAAAGAAATCAAACAAAACCAAAACCTTAACAAAACTCAAGAGCTCAAGAAAATTGCTTTTGGCAAGCCAGCAGGTTTGATACTCGGTTTACTTTTACTGTCATAATGAAACACAGTGGTTTCCTTATTCCAACACAGTTATGCATGCAATTAGCAGTCCTAATCAATCTACAGAGGCTTTCAATGCTTTTTCCTCCATATATAGTAGGCTGTGGTTAAGAACTGCAAAATTTTTACAGAGGTACCTGCATTGCCTGCTCTGCATATTAGATGGAATTAAACCTTACATAGCCAAAGTTTTTTTTCTCAGAATCCCATGTTATTCCAGTTACAATACTTGAGTACATTAATAAGTATATTAAGTATATTCTGTGTCAAATATTAGTCATTAAGAAAAAAAATCCTCACTAAGTGGGAAAAGTTATGGTAGAATTTTGTGAGAGAAATAATTCATGATCTTTTGAGAATAAATAGAGGAATCACTAATCCCAGTGAGGGCTCAGCTGATTTGCAACAACGAGTTACTAGCAATGAATGAAGAAGGTAGTATGGAGTCCCTTATGTCTATGGCAAGAAGTGGAAAGTGATAGCAGTTTGTTCTTGGCGAGATCTGGGAGATAATCGATAAATCAGATTAATTTAGATAGCATATTTCATATTGATTTTGATAGGGATCCTGGCGTTTTGCTTCCTTCCACTTAGAACATGAGCAGCAGCTCTGGTAGAATTTTCCAAGGAAACGAAGTGCAATCAAAGTTAGATATTCTCAAATTGCATGGTTTGAACATGGCAATTGCCTTTATCTGTTGACTATATGAGCAAATCAGGTCTTGTCAGTTCTGGATTTAGTTGTCTCCGTCACTCGCCGCTCACTACAATGGAGATACTGTAGTAAACCCCCATCCACCTTTTATGGCACTTTAGCAAGATGTCTGAATGTGTCTTAGTGTTCCTGTCCCTAGAAACAAAATGCAGAATTATCCACTGGACAACAGAATGCCTGCAGAGTTTTCCTAAAATTTGTTGTCACTTGTCCTGTAGATTATAGCAGTTGAGAGATTTTCCATAAGTAACTTCGGTCTAGGTGTACAAACCAGTTAATATATATATATGTGTGTATATATATAATATATACACATATTTATATGTATATATATATTTACAAATATTGGTGTCAGAAGAATTCCATCAGCAAGTACAGGATTACAGAGGCAGCAGATGGGAGAGGGAGGGAAAAGAAGGAAGGCAAAGTATTTTTCCATTTCTTAGATCACACTGAAGTTTTTGGTAAATGAGGAAATCCTGAGAAACTTGAGTACCTCACTGGCGTCTCATTGACCATAGTTTTTACTAAGAGGAAGTGAATTTTGAGTGGGATTCTCAGAGGGAATAGACAATATACAGGTAGTATAGATACACAGTTCTTACTGAAAATGCTTGGATATTGACTGAAACCATCTCAGCCTTTTTGAAAACCACGTCTTTCTAGCCTCGTCATTGATAAGGAACTTGAGAATACAGATGCCTCCTAAAAAAAATTAATCTCAAAATGCCACTTTAAGGGAAGAAGGAAAAAAACTCCAAACTTTCTTAGATGACTTCCAAATTATGTGCTTGTATTTCTCTACCAATCTGTTGAACCAAAATTAATGCTTAAAATTCCCCAGCAGTGGCCAGCATATTCTCTTTAAATTTCCATTAAATGCAGTGTATGTCTTCGAAGAACAGATTATCCATCCATGTGGCTATGAACAAGCTTGAGAAGTCCTCATGTTCAGCACCACCACTAAATGAAAAATGAATCTTCCCAATTTCACTTATATCTCATGAAGAAAGGACAGATAGTTGGCCTCTGTTACAGTAACCTAGAAGTTGAAATACAAATGTGAAGGAGTAAGAGAAAGGCTGATATTTGTGTGCCTCTTCTCTGTGATGGCAACTTCTGAGAACCTTTGGATTGAAATCTGAAGGGTACCTGTGATTTGCAAGGCAAACCAAAGTACTTTCTCTTGAAAAGAGCTCTCTTCAGAAAAAAAAAAAAAAAAAAGAAAGAAAGAAAAAGGCAACCAACATTTTTTTACTGTTATTATAGAAAGAAAATTCTGTTGGAGGAGCTGCCAGAACATGTTCAAGGGATCGTTTAGCCCTTTTCACATGAAGACATTCGAGATAGATTGTAGTTCAGGTATTTCATAATTTGCCAGAGGCAGGAGGAGTCAGGCTGATTCTAGACCTAGGGAAATGTGATACATCAATCAAGTCCTTTTCACAGACGATGCTACAATAACTATTGCAGTTTCCCAAGAGGTGACATGTTAGTATGTGTAAAGCTTTCAGACATTCCCTTACATTTTCTAGTAAACTCAAGGTAGCTGGATAAACAATACACCTTGTGCATCTAATCATTTAGATGGAATATAATACGAAAATAACCATAAAACATAGTAGTGTATATTCAAAAAGTATATTTCTTGAAATTGCAGGATTGTTTCTGAAAATCTAGCAATACGTTTGGGTTCTTGCCTCTTGCTTGCATGAACATGACACAGACACATGGGCCCTCATAGTTTGAAGTAGAATCATAGAATCATAGAATCAGCAGGTTGGAAGAGACCCACCAGATCATCGAGTCCAACCATTCCTATGAAACACTAACCCTTGTCCCTCGGCACCTCATTCACCCACACCTTAAACACCTCCAGGGAAGGTGAATCAGCCACCTTCTTGGGCAGCCTCTACCAGTGCCCAATAACCCTTTCAATGAAATTTTTTTTTTCCGAATCTCCCCTGGTAGAGCTTGAGGCCATTCTCTCTTGTCCTGTCCCCTGTCACTTGGGAGAAAAGCCCAACTCCCTCCTCTCTACAACCTCCCCTCAGGTAACTGGAGAGAGCAATGAGGTTCCCTCTCAGCCTCCTCTTCTCTAGGCTAAACACCCCCAGCTCTCTCAGCCGTTCCTCATAAGGCCTGTTTTCCAGCCCCTTCACCAGCTTCGTTGCTCTTCTCTGGACTCACTCCAGAGCCTCAACATCCTTCTTATGATGAGGGGCCCACAACTGAACACAGGATTCAAGGAGCAGCCTCACCAGTGCTGAGTCCAGAGGGAGAAGAACTTCCCTGGCCCTGCTGGTCACACCATTTCTGATACAAGCCAAGATGCTATTGGTCTTCTTGGCCACCTGGGCCACTGCTGGCTCATGTTCAGTCAGCTGTTGACCAATACCCCCAGGTCCCTCTCCTCCAGGCAGCTTTCTAGCCAGACTTCTCCCAGTCTGTAGCTCTGCATAGGGTTGTTGTGCCCCAAGTGCAGGACCCAACATTTGACCATATTAAACCTCATGCCACTGGTCTCAGCCCATGGATCCAGTCTGTTCAGCTCCCTTTGGAGCCCCACGATCCTCCAGCAGATCCATCCTCCCATCCAGCACAGTGTTGTCTGCAAACTTGCTAAGGGAGCATTCAATGCCTTCATCCAGGTCATTGATGAAGACATTGAACAGGGCTGGACCCAGCACTGAGCCCTGGGGACACCACTTGTCACTGGCCTTCAGCTGGAGTTAACTCCATTTCCCACCACTCTCTGGGCCCTCCAGCCAACCAATTTTCCACCCAGGAGAGTGTGCGTCTGTCCAGGCCAGAGGTGACAGTTTCCATAGCAGAATGCTGTGAGAAACTGTGTCAGAGGCTTTACTGAAGTCCAGGAAGATCCATCCACAGCCTTTCCCTCGTCCAGCAGCCGGAAGTGCTTATAATGGTTTTGTAGGGGGCAGGTACAGCTGATCTCTAAAGTCCTTCCCAACCTAGTGATTCTATGATTCTCTCAGCATTATTGAGATTGTTAGTGCCTTCTGCTGTCTTCCCGATCCCCTCATTGGATTGTTTCTGAAGCACTTAAGTCCTCTTTGCAAGAGGAAGTGCAACACCATTCTAAAGATAAAAGAAGCCCATGTGCTGAGGAGACTGTGGTGGCACATGACTTTCCAACTGTGCTTACCACTGAGGACACACTGCATCTTGATAAAATAAGGGGACAGGGGACAGGACGAGAGGGAATGGTCTCAAGCTCCACTAGGGGAGATTTAGGCTAGACATTAGGAGGAAATTTTTCACGGAAAGGGTCATTTGGCATTGGAACAGGCTGCCCAGGGAGGTGGTTGATTCACCTTCCCTGGAGGTGTTTAAGGCATGGGTGGGTGAGGTATTGAGGGACTTGGTTTAGTGTTAGATAGGAATGGTTGGACTAGAAGATCCGATGGGTCCCTTCCAACCTGGTTGTTCTGTGATTCTGTGATTCTGTGACTGTCCAGCCTGCTGAACACTAATTATATTCTTTTATTTAAACTATTAGCAGGGAAGTGGTTATCTATTTGGTGAACACAGTAGGTGTTCAGTACTAAATAGAACAGAGAGCTGGACTCACATGTACCTTATAGGCAGAACACCTGATAGAACAAAATTACAGGTTTAAGAGGCCAGAACACTTGATTTCTCTGCTTAGAACAATGTATGTGGAAAGAAGTGAATTTTCCAGGGCCAGAGAAGACTAAATACAAGCCTAACACTTTTTCAACGTGAAGCAGATCTTAAGCCATTGCAAATAAACTCTTGCTGTATTGGTTCACCTCCATCATGAAAGAATATACCCCGTGCTTAGGGTATCTCACCAAAAGAAATGTGAAGGACAGAAATAAAAATGGAGTTGCAGCTGTAAGACATTTCTCCTGGCCACTGTGTTGTTTTCCTCTGGGTAAAAAGTTAACGTTGCCTTTCTAGTCTAGTTTCAAAGTGCTCAGGACTGGAGTAGTTGGGGTAAAACGGCATAAAATCTTACTGATACCTACTTTCTACAATGAAGATGCAAGCATAGAATGCATCGTGTTCTGCTGCTCAGTTGTTTATGTTATTTCATATTGAAACATTTAGACTAAATATTTTCTGTGGGTTTTTTTTTTTTTTTTTTTTTTTGAAATCTTGCTGTTAAAAGATTTGGAACAGGTGGGTCAGAGCTGGGAAGGAACCTCAAGGTTGTGAAGCAGGGTGGAGAAACCCCCTGGCTACCTTCAGTTCTTGTGGATAAAGTTCAGATCTACTTATTACAGTTGTTAAGTGTTTGTGGTTAGTTGGTGGGTTGCTTAAACATGACTGCATGGAAGTTTAGCAAACTTTGCTTGTGGCTGTCGTCCATGCCTGGGGTGTTTAAGTGTTTGCTGCTCAGAGGCAATTTGTAAAGAGCATTACTGAAACACTAATCTTGAACCTGCCGAAGCGAGATTGGGCCTGATACTGTTTACATCAGGACAAATCAAGAATAACTTTAGATCAGTAGAATTACAGACTGGGAGAAGCCTGGCTGGAAAACTGCCAGGAGGAGAGGGACCTGGGGGTGTTGGTCGACAGCCGACTGAACATGAGCCAGCAGTGTGCCCAGGTGGCCAAGAAGGCCAATGGCATCCTGGCTTGTAACAGAAATAGTGTGACCAGAAGGTCCAGGGAGGTGATTCTCCCTCTGTACTCAGCACTGGTGAGGCCGCTCCTTGAATCCTGTGTCCAGTTGTGGGCCCCTCACCACGAGAAGGATGTTGAGGCTCTGCAGCAAGTCCAGAGAAGAGCAACAAAGCTGGTGAAGGGTCTGGAGAACAGAACCTATGAGGAATGGCTGAGAGAGCTGGGGGTGTTTATCCTGGAGAAGAGGAGGCTGAGAGGAGACCTCATTACTCTCTACAAGTACCTGAAAGGAGGTTGTGGAGAGGAGGGAGCTGGGCTCTTCTCCCAAATGCCGGGGGATAGGACGAGAGGGAATGGCCTCAAGCTCCGCCAGGGGAGATTTAGGCTGGAGATTAGGAGGAGGTTTTTCACAGAAAGGGTCATTGGGCATTGGAATAGGCTGCCCAGGAAGGTGGTTGATTCACCTTCCCTGGAGGTGTTTAAGGGACGGGTAGATGAGGTGCTGAGGGACATGGTTTAGTGTTTGATAGGAATGGTCGGACTAGAAGATCCGATGGGTCCCTTCCAACCTGGATTCTATGAATTACATCATAAAGAAGTGCTGTTACACGTCACACTTAACTTCTTTTTGAAGATCTATTTTAAAAGTCTTCCTTCTATGTGAATATTTAACTCAGAAGGTCAGTACACTTCCCAGGCTGTGTCTAGAATCTTAGGTGTAGCTTTAAGCAGTTAGTAGCCCTCTTCACTTTAACTTCAGTGTTAAAAGTGAGGAATGTATTTAAGTATCCTTCCAGTGTAGAGGTTTGCATATTTAGCTCCTTTCCTAAAAGTAAAAGGCCTTAATTGATACTGTGAAATATCTGATTCTGATATTCAAGAGCAAATAATTCCATCGTAGCCTTATGCAGTGGAAAGAAATTATTCACCTTGATGAGACAGATTACAGAACTCTGCCATACACAGGTTGTGTTGACGTTAGCAGAAATTCTGTAAGGGGTATTGAGATGCTTAAGGTGTTCAGAGTCTGAACTGGAGGCCTTACTGAGAGCATCACAGAGCACGTTCAGCATCGCATCAGATTTTAATGCTGCTTCACCCTGCCTCTGTTTACATATCACGGCATTACTTGTCTCTGTTTTTAATTCCCTAACCCTTTCCTTCAATGTTACCTGAACATGAGGTGTTTGGCCCATTGCAGTGTCCAATTGCTTCAGGACTTACAGGTGACCAAACCTTTCTCTAGCCTTGCCAGAGCAGTAGGTCTGGAAAGGAACCTGGCACCTCAGTAGCGCTGCTTTGGATTCTTGCAGACTTCAGTCCTCAAGAAGAGGCAGCATAGAGGCTTCCTTTTCTGTATTTCCACTGCATCTTTCTGTTTGCAGGTAAATGCTGAGTGGATTCTGGATTTTCCTTTATTTTCCATTTGTTGCCTGGCAAGTTAATAGAGCAAAGTGAATTCCTTCCGGAATAAGAGAGTTTGGAGAAGAATTTCAGAGTGAAAGTGCTGTAGCCTTAGAATTGCACTCTCACTCAACTCTCCATCACCAGTGCGTTGCCAACAGACTGCCAAGAAGCTGATAGCTCCTGTGTTATAGCACTTAAAAAATCAACAGTGAACCCAATATAGCGGCTCTGTGTGTTCATATTTGCAGACATTAGGATCTAATGTTGCTGTAGACACTATCACATCTGGAACAGGGAACTTTGGGAAACAAATTCACAGACCCCAAAACCAAACTCTTTGTGTTCTCTCCTAGAATTCTTTTTCCTTTCACTGTGTTTCTTCAAAGACTGCGTTATCCATAATGTCCTGCAGCTTACACAGTCTCTGGACTCTCTGTGAGTCCTCGACACTACAGATGCAATGATTCTTGAAAATAAGTTTGGCTTGGTCAGCATTAGAGGTTCCAATTTTTCCTCTTATGTTTAGAGAGCAGCTCTAAGGACAAATTTTGATCACCCTATTCATTCACAATTCCCTCTGGGCTTAGCACTCGTCTTAAAAGAGTGAACGTAAGTGGTAGCTTTTCAGCCTGAAAGTGGTAGCTGTAGGAGTTAATTTGCCACTATTACAGTTCCTGCAGGAGATAATAAAATATAATAGAATTCGAGACTGGGTTGATCATTTCTTCTGATTTCCATGGCTCAACCTTGCAGTCCTGGCAAATGCCTCAAGTCACAGAAATTTTGTTTAACTGAAACATATAAACAAAATCACTAAAAAAGCATTTCTTTAAAACAAAAGCATTGGCGTATAGTGAAGATATATATGTACTTGCTAAGGGTACCCTTATCAAGTTTTGCAGATGACACAAAGCTGTGTGGAAGTGTTGATCTGCTGGAGGGTAGGGAGGCTCTGCAAAGGGACCTAAACAGGCTGGACCTCTGGGCTGAGTCCAACGGCATGAGGTTTAACACGGTCACATGCCGGGTCCTGCACTTGGGGCACAACAACCCTATGCAGAGCTACAGACTGGGAGAAGCCTGGCTGGAAAACTGCCAGAAGGAGAGGGACCTGGGGGTGTTGGTCGACAGCCAACTGAACATGAGCCAGCAGTGTGCCCAGGTGGCCAAGAAGGCCAATGGCATCCTGGCTTGGATCAGAAATGGTGTGACCAGCAGGTCCAGGGAGGTTCTTCTCCCTCTGTACTCAGCACTGGTGAGGTCGCTCCTTGAATCCTGTGTGCAGTTCTGGGCCCCTCAGCACAAGAAGGATGTTGAGGCTCTGGAGCAAGTCCAGAGAAGAGCAATGAAGCTGGTGAAGGGGCTGGAGAATAGGATTTATGAGAAGCGGCTGAGAGAGCTGGGGGTGTTTATCCTGGAGAAGAGGAGGCTGAGAGGAGACCTCATTACTCTCTACAAGTACCTGAAAGGTGGTTGTGGAGAGGAGGGAGCTGGGCTCTTCTCCCAAGTGACAGGGGACAGGAGGAGAGGGAATGGCCTCAAGTTCCGCCAGTGGAGATTTAGGCTAGAGATTAGGAGGAAGTTTTTCACAGAAAGGGTGATTGGGCATTGGAATAGGCTGCCCAGGGAGGTGGTTGATTCACCTTCCCTGGAGGTGTTTAAGGGTCGGGTGGATGAGGTTCTGAGGGACATGGTTTAGAGTTTGGTAGGAATGGTTGGACTCGATGATCTGGTGGGTCTCTTCCAACCTGGTTGTTCTATGATTATGTGTAATCCTGGATACTTCTTATTATGGAAATATTTCCTCCTCATTTTGCAGGTCTCGGAATAATTCAGTTTTGTTCTTTTTTTCACCCATACCACATGCCACATTCCTTTCATACCCTGTGAGGTATTTTTTTCTTCTATGAAGTAATATATTCTACAGATAGTTTCTGAGAGCAGACTGTGGGAGCTACAACGAGCAAACTGGACAGCGAGGAAATCCAAGTCATTTAGCAGGAGACAAAGAGGAACGGTAGGAAAGAAACCTCCTCAGGGAGTTTAGTAAGGGATGTTAAGGGGTCATTAGGAAAGGCCACTAATGAACTTAAGTACTCAAGCTAGTTTCGGTCCCTGTGGATGAAATCCTCAGAATTATTTCACACATAAATGCATATAGTGCTGAAAATAGTCAGTCACTAACATTAAGCATGTCAAGTATCCGTAACAGCACAGTCAGATTTTGAAATGTTTTTTTTTTCCCAAGGAATGTGTGGCAGATATTATATGCTCTGTGAAGTAAATATTACTGTTTTTAGCAAAAATCTACAATGACTCTGTAGGAGAAAGGTTTCCCAGTTAACAGGATTGACAGCTCAAGACTTATTGGGGTTTATTAGGTGAACTCAACAATCTGATTGTTCTGTCATTCCAAAAGCCTAATTTTGCAGATGACGCTATTAATAGGACGAGTAAGTAATAGCACTGCTGTGAGACTGAAAGAACTCTGAGGAAGAGCTGGATTTACAGTTACAAAACCAAACAAAGCAAGAAGGCTCTTTCTTCCTTGTCATCGGCAGACAGGGGTTACTGACAGGGACAAGGGAAAGGTCTGTGTGACTTGAATACTCCCTGTCACCTAATACAAGAGTGTTTGCAAAGCTGCCCTGGCCCATGTCAGAGTAGGGTTGCATCTCTATTTTTTCCAAAGCGTATGTGGTGAGATTCCTTACTTGTCACACTCACTTTTAAGGTATTCTATGCAACTACTTTTTCTTCTGGCTTCTATTCTGTTTCAATTCTATCAAATCTTAGATCATTAAGCACAAAATGTATTTTAAACACTAACAGTGGAAATACAGAATGACAGATAATTATTAATGTGCTCTTAGGAATAGGGCTGGAGTTAGACTTAGAAGAAGTATTACTAGTATTTGTATTAGTGTTTGTTTATTATCTAATGAAAGCAGTCTGTGGGTGTCCTTCTCTGAAGGCACAGCCAGAAAAGGCAACTTCAAAGGGAATAGACACTGAAATCCTTTATTGGGAGCTAAGGAACCTCCTACATTTGATGGATAAAAGGTTCAGAACAGAAAGAAATGGAAATGCTGCCCCTATCTGCAACTCAGATACCAGAGTTATGTGTGAGAGGTGATGCAAGAGTTCAACACTGCTTTTCCTTCTTTCCTGACACAGAAAGTTAGCAGCTAGACTGGAGGCTGCTTTGCCCTTGCACATTCTGCTAAAACTCTATCATACCCTAGGAAAAAAAAAAAAACCAAAAAACAAGATCTGCAGTAAACCAAGGAGGATCGTTCTTTTGGGAAGGTGGGAAATGCTGGGTTCCAAGGACAGTCTGACCGTCTTGCAAATTGACTTCTTAATATTGACTTACAGAATCAGTCCAAGGAGGAAGGATCAGCCACTACATTTCTTTATTTTAGGCAAGTGCACTTGTATAGTATATACAACAAAGACAGTGTATTTCTGCTTCACCCAAATAGCATGAAAAAAATGTATGGTTTATGGTACTCTTGTGTTTCTGCTTCCTGGTGGAGCTTATATCCAGTCTAGCTTTTATTGTGGTGAGCAACAAACTTTTTGGGGTGATCTGGTATTGACTTCACTCAAACTGGGAGAGCTTTTTATGCTTAGTCTTCCAATTCTTTCACAAGTGACCTACTAAGCAATGTAGTTTCCCTGGGTGGGCGGGAGAGATTAGAGGAAATGAAGGAGCAAACAAGCAGTTCCTCCTTTGGCTAAGAATTAAAGCAAGGTAGTCAAGGTAACAGTTTGTAGGAAGCCTTTTTCTTTCAGATGTGTATTGGAACATGCTTTTTGAACTGAGTCTCTCAGGGAACTTATGTATGAAAACACCCAGAATCTAGAATACTTCAAGGGTTAAATCATAGGATCATAGAATGGTTTGGGTTGGAAGGGACAGGCAGTTACGTGGAGAACTGCTTAAGGCTGAAACTGTTTTGGTAAACATAAAAGCAGAGCCTTGAACAGCTGTTAGACTTCAGCTGCCTACTAGATTTAAGCCACAAATGAGCTTAGGAGTAGTTGTATCACCAAGAGAAATAGAAATGTGACTGTTCCTTTCTATACAACTTACCATATGAGAAGTCCAGTCTGAAAGTGATGCAGAAATTGCTGCTGCTGTTTATAGTAGCTTTTCGAAGTGCTGCGTGTTGAAGTACCCATTAATGAGCAACATCATTTTAAGAACAAAGTTTATCCGACAGTTGTTGTCTGTATTCTTACACACAGGCGGGGAAAGAATAAGTTCCAAGTGTGAAAGAACAGAATTTACGAAAGGAAAAAAAGGAAGACTCTTAAAAGACATTAGGAAATTATTAGGAGGTCAGCGTGTCAGGGGACAGGACTAGAGGGAATGGCCTCAAGCTCCACCAGGGGAGATTTAGGCTTGACATTAGGAGGAAGTTTTTCATGGAAAGGGTCATTGGACATTGGAATAATCTGCCCAGGGAAGTGGTTGATTCACCTTCCCTGGAGGGGTTTAAGGGACGGGTGGATGAGGTGCTGAGGGACATGGTTTAGTGTTTGATAGGAATGGTTGGACTCGATGATCCGGTGGGTCTCTTCCAACCTGATGATTCTATGAGAGTACTGAAGAGAGGAAGTGAAATATGCTGTTAGGATTCCTTCCGGGGAGAGCAGGAAATGACAAGGATTTGGAAGCCGCAGTCCAGAATCTGCATTATGCAGAATCTTTAAAGGAGCAATAAAAAGGCGTTTAAAGAAAAGTGGCAATTTTACAGTGCAGGATCGGGAGTTGCCAAAATACCATGCGCAGAGGTGATGCAGCATCATGCAGTTCTTTTCTATTGTTGTATTTTCCCCTCGCTAATATGTGAGCATTTTCCAACAGTTCATGATGTGATTTAACTTCCTGTGTCCTTTTATCCTTTTATTTCACTGTCAATAGTAGCATCAGAACTAGGCAGATGTACTTCTGAAAATCCAACCATTAAGTGTTGACTCTCAGAGACATTTTAGAATATGGACAATTAAACATCGAGAAGATACAGTGATGAGCCAGAAGTACTAACTATTTAGAAATGAAAAACTGAAAGTAATAGGAGCATTTTTATAAAAGAAGAATAACGGTGCTTTGGTAAATATGTGTTTTGCTTGAAATTTGTAAATTGTGGAGCATTGAGAAGATAAGAGAGTGTGGAAATAATGTATGCAGTTTACCTGAGCTTTAGGAAAGGATTTGAAGCAGCTCCATTTAATAGATTAATTTTGAAGTCCTAAAACATAACACAGTGCCAGACATGAAGGGATAGTGGGGAAATGTTTGTGTTGAGTGAGTGGATTCTATTGGCTCTTAAGTAGCTAAGATACTTCTAGCGTGCGGAAATTTAAGTTAATGAGACTAGACTCTAAAAATAATCGTACAACAAGTGGTCAAAAGTAAACAATATGTTAGTATGATTTCAGTATGAATCACTTGATGAATATTTGAAAAAAAAAATATTTCAGGCAGAAGAAGAGGTATTGACTTTCTCTCGTGTATTGCTTTCACTAGTGAACTCCAGCAACCCAAGTTCTGAGCTGAACTATCCTGAGACCAGACTTAGACTCAGGTTTTAGTTTTGTTCACTGTAAGCTTATCTCTGTATCTACGTGTGTCCATGCTTGTGTCTTGGAAAACTGTCTGTTGTGGTTATTTCTTTGGTTGATCCGCTTTGTAGCTTGTTGTTTCTCTGAGCTGGTCGGGCTAAGCGTTTCAGCAGAGATACCGTCCACTGAGATTGTGCTGCTCTGGTCAGTTTAGGTATATCTGTAGTTGAAAATGCATACAAGTCTTTGTAAGTAGTTACGTTTGCCCAGCAAAAGTTTTGTTTGTTTGAGATACGAGCTTTCATCGTAAGGACAGATAACCCAGTGCTGGCTGGAACAGCAGTGGGAGATCCCTCACAGAAAGGAGGAGCTGACAGTTTCTAAAAAAGTGGCAATGTGAGTGGTTTTTTTTGAAGTAGACAGGTAGCTGGAACAGCTTGACTGGGAATGTCTTTGCAGATGCAGGAGCGACAGAAAGAGGGTTTTACATCTTTTACCACATCATATATCTTCGGCATTTGACAGGTCCCTGGTTCTCTAATCTCCGTTTTAGAAATTTCCAGTCTCCTCAGCCATCTGCACACACAGTACAGATGGCAAATAAACAGGAGATAACAAAAACTAGTTTTACCTAACGACTATCTGTGCCATGGAGCCAGTCTTTATGTTTTTGAGGTTTACAATATATATGTTCTTGACTGATTGGAGTATCATGATTAAAAGAGTAGGTTCCTCTTTACCTTGCTTGTTTCTTGTGAAGCTACCACTAACAATGCACTTCCCATTGAACCTAACTTACAGGTTCTCCTGCCTTGTTCTCTGTCCCTACAACCACAGTAATCAAAGACCACATCTATGTGAGTGAATAAACCAGCCCATAATCCACTCATTTAACACCGGGTTGAGTGGTGACATGTTACTCCATACATCTAAGCTTTAACCTTCCAAAATTGGATCATCACCTTCAAACACCTTCTTAGAAATGGTTGCTAACCAGCATCTCTGCCCTGTGCCTGCATGTTACTGGAAGGATGCGAAGTGATTCAAGTAGAAGTCATGCCAGGGCTCCATTAAGAATTTAGGAGGATGAGTGATTATGTCACGGCTTGGTCTGGTGTTCTACCCTTAGCTGGTTTATACTGGAGTCACTACAACCAAAGAGGCAAAGGATCCTTTGTATTTACCTTCTTCTTATTTTATGGAGTATTACTTCCCTGGCATGAAAAGATGGGAAATGAGGGAAGCATAGATGAAGACAGTGGATGAGGATATAAGGGGAAAAAGGAAGAAACAAAAGGCTTTACATTTCAAATGAAGTCTGACAGTCGTGCACGTAGAAGTCTTTGTCCTTCCAGATCCTTTGACATGGAACTCATTGGGAGGATAGAAGGAGATACAGTTTCTAGGATATTAGGTTTAACTGTTCCCTAATCCTCTAGAACGGTAGTGATGTGTGTCTCTTGTTCCCACTGCCAGTCAGGTCAGGTTATTATCAAAGTACAAACAGGCTTCCTTTGATGATCAAACACAACTGAAAATAAGTAATTAAACTCATAATGAGGAATCAGACTTGTCCAATAAGATGTAACTCTATGCAACTCACGCAATCACAAGTACCTCTCCTGTTCAAAGCATCCATACTACCCTATTGACATCAACCTTTCCTAATCTAACTTCATCCCTGTCCACAACCCAAACACAGCTCCTTTTAGGTAGCTTTTTCATTCCTTCCTCTTCGCAGTATCTACTGTCATAGTAAAAATATTGTTGAATTTCAGCAAGAAGCAGTTTGAAAGTTCTGAGTAAAAGCAATTGGCACAGGATTCATTCAATCCATTTAATTCATAACAGATCAAAAGTAATAGTCACCCTTAGGGAATAATTCAGCTGATCTACTTTAGGTACCTAGATTAGAATGAGATAAGTCACATCCCAGGATGCACTTATTGTCCTTTACTTTTAAGTGGAGTCCAGATGTCCAGTTCATATGGAGCCATGCTCAAAACGGACATCTGCATTGAGTCAGAGATCTGAACTGAAACAAAGCCAGTGAAAAGAGATTATGTATCTCTATAGTAAAAGTTTCCAGCCTGTCTTTCTCAGTGATTTGTATGTGAGAAAGGAAATGTTAGTTTATGAACTGAAAATGTGTTCCTCGGGCTTCATCCTTCGCAAAGCAATGATCGTGGAGAGGGGTATAGTTAGGGGTCACTGTCTCCTAAAGAGCCTTGGGAGCAGTCCCATGAGAAGCTCCATATCCAGAGCTGTCTGAGTGGGTGTTCTCCCATTGGTGCAGCTGGTCCTCAGCTCCCCTGCTGTTTCCCTGCTGTATTTCAGTATCTGGAGAATAGCTTTGGCTTCCGTATCGCCTGCTGCCCTGCTGAGCTGTGGAAACCCGAGAGAAAGCAAGAAACTGCCGTATTCCACTGAGTCACTCGAGGGCTATGAAGCAGAATCTCTTCCCTCCCTCATCGTGACTTCCTGGGGAGAAAAAGTAGGGTGAAATGAATGCCAGTCCAAAGCTAAAGCCATCTCATTATCTGCTCAGGCAGAAGTCAGGTTAAAATAGTTGAGGGCTGCCTGAACCCGACTCTCAAAGAAGCACAGACCAGATGGGGATGACTGGCTAAATTGTACTGCGCTTGCAATCCCAGCATATCCTCTTCTGATCACAGATACTCTCAGCAAGTTCCTTCTCAAACCTAGACATATGCCTTCATACCAAGTATTACAGTTACTACAAACCAAACAAGTAAGCTTCATACCAACCAGGACCTTATCTCCTTTAGCAGATGCTTGTAGGTAACCAAAATGTATTTCCTGATCTCTCTGGGACGGAGGAAAAATCCCCAACATGTTCATTGCCTTTTGACTTTTTGGAAATAACGTTTGACTGTCAGGATGAAAAGACTGGAGATTGTAGCCAGATGGCTGCGGGAAGTGATTATTCCCCTTTATTCAGCTCCATTGTATGTGGAGCATTAGATTCAGTTTTGGGCTCATCAGTACAAAAAAAAAAATAAAGCATTGAAATATGGGAGTCCAGTGGTGAACAACCAAGATGATTAAAGAGCTGGAGCACATGATGTACAAAGAGAGACTTAGAAAAAAGGATTTGTTCACCGTGAGGAGGAGAAGGCTAAGGGGAGGTCTTCTTTCTGGCTTCAGCGACTTATGTGGAGGGTAGAGAGAAAATGGGGGTGTGCAGTGAAAGAATGAGAGGCAATAATCACAAGCTGTAACAAAAGAAATCCCATTTACAAATAAGGAAGAATTTTTTTTCGCCACGAGGGTGATCAAACACTGGAACAGATTTCCCAGACGTGCTATGGCATCTGTAGCCTGGAAGATATTCAAAACTGAACTGACAGGACAAGGCCTAAGCTAGCTCATTTTTTTTTTTTGAGCAAGGATTGGACTAGATACCCTCCAGAGGTCTCTTCCAGCCTCAGCTACCATGACTCCATGGCAGCTGTGCAGTGTAAGATGACATGTGTGGTGCTCTAAGATACAAGGAAAGCAAGGAGCACCTTGTCATGAGAAGAAAAACAGAGCATATCAGCTTGAGTCAGAACCTTGATAATTTTTAAGAAGCTGTTGCATTCTGCCACTTGAAGAAGAATTCCCGTAGTCGTGATCTTGCCAGAGGAGCTGTCAGAGTCTTCAGATCCTTTCCTAAGCCAGAACTGATACAGGTAGCACACAGGGACTCAAGGTACAAACCCATGGACGAGTAACGAGTGACCTCATTTAAAATAATACGTTGTATCGTCATTCTTCTGGATTATCTGAAGCTCTCTCTCTTTATCTAAATTCTGAACTGATTCTGTGATGTGGTAGGAATAACCTAAGTAAGAATATCTGCGCTCTTACAATACTTTATGGGAATATTTGTGTATTAGGATGCTGTTCAAGCAGGTCTGACAAAGTCAGAGGCAAATTAACAGGTCGTAAGGATGGCACATGCAAAGAAACAAGAGTATTTCAGAGCACTGATTATATACAAACACTTGTGCATTTAGATGAGAACACAACAATTTGTACAGAAAACTAAACATTCAAAAGTGCTGCTAGGAAAAAATAGTTTCTTAAAATTCATCCTTTTCATCTAGAATGTGTTTTAATAGCAGAAAGAAGAAAATCAAGGAATGCTTTTGTATGTTAGTTATCACTCCAGAATGGGGAAGAAGTTCAGATGTGTGAGGATCCCTTTTAGTCCTTAAAGGACTGGGAAATAGTACTTAATTCTCCAGTGAGCAGAATCAGATAGAAAGTGGAACCCAAAGAAGTAACGCAACAGTAAGAAATAAAAATAATTTAAAAAAATACAAAAAGACACAAAGAAAAGACTCAGTAACTCAGAAAATGATGGACAATATTTACAAGTCTATTGGTTTGCTTTGTCCTTGCTTATCCTTTGTAATACTGACTCTTACTGTGATGTTCTGTGTTCTTTAGCTCAGGTCTTCATTGTCATGCTTAATGACTTTTACTCTACTTCTGTTCTGCTTTGAGAATTGATTATTAGTTGAATGTTATAATTATTCTAGGAGAGTCTAAACAGTAAATCCCAGTGTTAAAACTGTATAATTAGGTGTAGCAGGCTGAGGGGGAGGACTGAAAAGGTCTAGATATAATGGAATAATTACAGTTCACCAAGTAAATAAGTAAGTTCTCGTTTTCTTTTGATTTTCACTAGGCAATATAAGGTCCATAAAGGAATCAACCACTGTGAAAACAGATTGTTTGGGCCTTTACCTAGAGTACCTACAATGTACAAGAACTTCAGTAACTTTTGCACAGGTGATGAAAGAATTGCACATGGTCAAGTACAACATTCAATGTCTTCCTGAAACAGGCACATTGAAAGGCTTCGGCTCTGATGCAAATCCCCTGTCAGCAGGAGCATTCAGACATTTAGAGACCTTGTTTAAGCCTTTGGAGAGTTGTGTGTGCTCTGTTTCTTCTGTGTGGAGTGGAGAACTTGTTGAAAGCTCGCTAAGCTTTCCAACTCTCCGGTTCCCTTACTCACGAGAGGAGAGGACAGTATACAGACAAACCCCTGCCCCATACGGTGCTGTAACTTTCCAAGATTTGGGATTCCTTTGTGTCAGTGTTGTCTTGCTAAGTATTTCTTATAGGTCAGCTATCGCGGATTGTAATGTAGAGGTGTATGCACGCACCTCACTTCAGGAGAAAAATGGTGTTGCTGTAGTATCATATGCTGAGCACTTAGGAACTGACCAGTGGCAGTAGCAGGAGCACTAAAGTGCTTCAAAATGAGTTGCACTGCCTAGATAATGAAACTGTACATCTGGACAGGAAGCCTTGTGTGAGCACGTATAGGTTCAGCCTGTTAATCATCATGTTTTCCCATGCCTGAGAGAAAGGAATTTGATACATGGACCACAGCTTCGGACCATCTTGTTTCCGAAATCTTTGGCCTTTGGTAGGAATGTAGCTGCTATTACTGAAGTATCATTGCCTCTCTCCGCAGAATCTCTCAAACTAAATGCGGCATATTTTCCTTTTCAAAAAGAAGGTGCTGTTTTGCATGACTCCCTACGCTAAAAACATCAACCTATTCTTTCTGCCAAAAAAAAAAATTGTTTAAAAGTAGATGTGACAGGAACAAAGGAAGGAAAAAATCAAGGACGTAGAGGCTGTAGTCCTTATTTTCCAGTGACTCCTGATATGACATGGAAAGAGTCACTTGACTTCGTTGTGTCTCTATTTCCCATCTGTAAAATGGGGTTAAAATACCTACCTCACAGGGGTGTTGTGAGGCTTTTAAAAATTATGTTTGTAAAGTGCTTTGAGATCCTTGGATGAAAAGTGCAGTAAGAAATCAAATTATTCATATTTTTAATGCAATATAAAAGTGCCCTTCTATTGAGATGGCTGAAGGCTTCCAGCTCCTTATAGCTACTCCACATGCTCTTCACTTTGATATCCCTCCTGCCAATTGTTGACTCTATTGGGAGTTAAAAAGAACAAATTTTGCAATCAAAGGTATCTAAATTGTCAAAATATTTTACAGATGAGGACTAAAATAATCTTATATTCTTCTTAAACTGTGTTGCATATTCTTTATCCATACAGCCCTAAAGCTAAGGGTAAATGGATATATGATAATTTGACCGCTCTTCACCTAAACTGGCTAACTTGTTTCTTTTTTGAGACAAACTCAGCCTCTTCGCCGAATAAATATCTTGCAATTTCAGTCAATGGTTAAAAAAACTTATGCAACAGTTAAAATAGGTGGTTTAGTCCTATATGGTTTGCAGTCGTTTAGCAAATAGCCATTAAATAGCACAGTATAAAGACAGTTAGCAACTTAAAGGTTAAATCTTAGGAAGAGCAGAAGTGTGAAATGAAATTAAGATTAGACTTTATGGAGCTGAACCAAAGAATAAGGCACGTGGGTTCACACAGAGCTGTTAGGCCAAAATAGAATCATAGAATCATAAAATCATAGAACAACCAGGTTGGAAGAGACCCATCGGATCATCGAGTCCAACCATTCCTATCAAACACTAAACCATGTCCCTCAGCACCTCGTCCACCCGTCCCTTAAACCCCTCCAGGGAAAGTGACTCAACCCCCTCCGTGGGCAGCCTCTGTCAGTGCCCAATGACCCTTTCTGTGAATTTTTTTTTTCCTAAACTTACACAGAAACTCATTCAGTACTTAGAATTCCAGTTTACAAAACAGGTGCCACAGGTGCTTCTCTAGAGCAGTCTCAGCATCCAACTGACTGTTGTTGAGGAGGTGACATAGTATAAATAAATATCCTCTTCATTAAAATTAGCTGCTGCTTGGAGATAAGAAACATGAGCAAAACAGTTATTAAAGCAAGTGGATGCAAGAAACAGTCAAAAAGTATAAAGGAGGAGGAAGGAAACGACTGAAATATTTTGTTCTCCTGCCTCTCTCATTTGAGATTCATGCTTTACACTTTCTTTTCCTCCACCACCTTTTTTTCTTCTTCTTTTTAGGACTGAACGGGCAGGAGAACTGAAAAGGATATAACCAAACAAACAGAATGAAAAATATTATAGTTACAGCTTTCACCCACCTTCCTCTACTCAAAAGGAATTTACATGTCTTCACTCATAGAGTGCGTGATTCATATTTTGACTTTTCACTGTTGTGGAGGCAAAATATAACATATTCCTCCCACTGGTGATCATTTACATGACTTTCATTCATGTAAAAACACACACAGCCTTCCTTTTTTTAGAAAACAAACCTTGAAACTGTTTACATTTCAAAAGTTGGCCTTGAATAGTCGCTGTGTACCTAAACAGTTCTCTGGACGGTTTGAGAAAATACGCTTTTTTCATCCTCTCTTTCAGTGTTCTGTTCGAGCTAGATTTGGACTGATATCACCAGTGTTTGTAGATATCTCATCCTAAACTTGAAGGCACCGGCAATTTTGGAGCTATAGCTCACTGCTTCTTCAATTACTTTGATGTTCCTTCTGCTACATCTGACTGCCCAGCAGACGTAGTAACGAGAAGCATCCCATAAAAGCAGCAGTTTGTACTGAACAGTTTTCTTGGCATCAGGTTTTATCCTTAATATTTAAATTGCTATCGGATTTATTTGTACATTTCACTTTAGAAAATTTTTATTAGGGTACTAAAACATTTGCTTGTCAAATAGCACAAACTAATTATCCAGTAATCCTTAACTGCCTCCTTCTGTGCAATCATCTCAGACGGAAATTTTTCTAATAGGAAGTGTAAGTGGCCTCCCTTACTTTTACACTGAAAATCTGATACTCTGATAAATTATGAGGGACTAGAATGTAAATGTGAGTTATGATTACCTTGAGAACCGTAGCAACTAAAATATAACCACCTTTAATGATAAATAGGTAAGCAATTGTTGACTCGGAATATCTTGTTGTGTACAAATACCACACATTCTCCGCTATTAATCATCTTCCCACTGTAATCAAGTAGATAATACTATACTATTAAAGATGTTTTTCCCCTAGATATAGCCTAGTCATCTACTGGTTCTGCTGCTTAACTACAGCCTACTATCATCCCAGGATCCCTAACCACTGTGTAGAAGGAATACTAACTTGTAGCTGAAATATTAATTATTGTGCTGTTGAGCTTTGTATTTAAAACTCTGATTTATTATCTTATCTGCTGACATAAAAATTATTTCTATCTGAAAGTATTTCCTATGATCAAAAGTATTGGTGTGCAAGCCACTGATTCCCTGAAATTTATGTCTTTGGTTTGCTTAACCCAAGAAAATCCTACGTATTTACGTGCACCAGTGTTGAAAATACATCTGACTTGAAAAGATACCATCAGAAGTTGATGGATAAGCTCTTGAGCAGGTGTTAACTGTCCTAGCTCTACAGGTTTCTTTCAGTTTGCACCAGCTGAAAAACTGGCCTAGCATGTCAATGTCGTGACAGATTTAGGAGCTTTCTTTTCCAGTTGTGATGCAAAACCTTTAAATATCGCTTGAGTAGCTGATTATTGAAATCTCGTTTACGAGAGGTTCATTAGTAACTAATGATGAATGTATATCTGTTCTAAGATTGGGGTCTAAGAGTGACACACTTTCTGAGTGAGATATCAGAAAATGCTCTCTGGATGATATTCATCTGACCAGATATGGATATCTTCAAGGTAGGCGTCTACTCTGAGCCACCTTGTCGTCAATGAAGAGAAACAGACACTTGTAGCAGTTATTCATTTTATTCTCAAGGAAATATCTTAACCATATCAGGTGGACTATGTCCTTCAAGCGTCTGCTTCTCTTACTGACTAAGGATGGGAACACCACATAGCTTGCTTGGATATAGATGCCTGCCTTGCTCACATCTAAAGTTAGGTGATAAGAATTTCACCCTGAGGGACTCATCTTATTGAGTTCTCCCTCAATTATTCAACAGTTACTAAAACAAAGCTAAGCAAAATGTGGTAACTCTGCTCCTACATGTTAAAATACGCAGGGCAGTAGGTAACAGCCCTATCATACACGTATGATCCTATAATTTGGGCTACTGTATTTACTTAAAATGATATTGCGCATATGACTGCTTCTGTCTTCCTTTCGTGTAAAAAACTCTTACTTCTCCACTGTTTGCATAGTTAAACGGAGGGATTTTGATTTCTGCTGATGGATCCACTAAGTAAAAAGTGTACGGTTATTGGTCCTCTAGTGTCAATGGTGTGTATGACCTTAAAAACGTGACAATTTCCTCTTCAGTGACTATTATTTCTCTTTTGGTGAATGACATTCATCAGTAAGAGAATTAAATGAGTAGTGCTCACTCCTTTGCCATCTGCCATATTTATAAGAAATACAGGAGTGAGAAAAGCACAAAACCTAGGCAATTATGTCGTATTAGTAATATGATTTTAAGAAACCCCATAAAACAGTAAATATGGAAACGAAAGAAGAAACATAAGTATTTATGCCAGAATGTTCAGCAGCAGCAGCAATTAGCATTTTGATTGCCATTTTCTTATTGGTTCTCTGAAAGAAATTCATGTGAATAGCAAATAAACAAAAATAGCCCTATGGACTGTAGAGAAATTCACTTCATATGGGCCGTAGTGTTATAGAATTGCTGTATGATTAACAATATTTGACGTGCAGTTTGTTTTTCTGTCGGTGCGATTGCAACAACAGTTCCAATTGTAGCCACTTTTTTTCTTTTCTTTTCCTTTTTTTCTTTCTTTCTTTGTTTCTTTCTTTGTTTCTGTTTTTTATGCAGAAGACCATCAAATGAATTGTCACAATACTCGAATAATGCAAGACACAGAAAAAGACGATAACAATAATGATGAGTATGATAATTACGATGAACTGGTGGCCAAGTCATTGTTAAATCTTGGCAAAATTGCAGAGGATGCAGCATACAGAGCCAGGACAGAATCAGAAATGAACAGCAATACATCCAATAGTCTGGAAGATGATAGTGACAAAAATGAAAATATTGGTCGGAAAAGTGAGCTGAGTTTAGATTTAGACAGTGATGTTGTTAGGGAAACAGTGGACTCCCTTAAATTATTAGCACAAGGACATGGTGTAGTGCTTTCAGAAAACATTAATGACAGAAATTATGCAGACAATACTTCACAGCAAGACAATAGGAATATGAACTTTGTAATGCTAGGGAAGCCTGTGAACAATGGACTTACGGAAAAAATGGTGGAGGAGAGTGATGAAGAGGTGTGTCTCAGCAGTTTGGAGTGCTTAAGGAACCAGTGTTTTGATCTGGCTAGGAAACTCAGTGAGACAAACCCCCAGGAAAGAAATCAACAGCAAAACATGAACACTCGTCAGCATGTCAGGCAAGAAGATGACTTCCAAGGAAGAACGCCAGACCGGAATTACTCTGATATGATGAACCTAATGAGGCTTGAAGAACAGTTGAGCCCCAGATCTAGGACTTTCTCTAGCTGTGCAAAGGAGGATGGTTGTCACGAAAGGGACGATGATACCACCTCTATTACTTCAGATAGGTCTGAAGAAGTGTTTGATATGACGAAAGGTAACTTAACCCTGCTTGAGAAAGCAATTGCTTTGGAAACTGAGAGAGCAAAAGCCATGAGAGAAAAAATGGCAGTGGAAGCTGGAAGGAGGGATAATATGAGATCATATGAGGAACAGTCTCCAAGACACCTTTCTGGAGATGACAGGAAGCCTAAACCCAGTGACGGCCATGTCAAAAAGCCATATTATGGTAAAGGTAATATTTCTATCTACCGTATGTTATGTCATGAGAAAGTGTGAGCTAACATGTTAAGTTTTGCATAATTTCTGAAATGAAGTTATCGATTCCAACAAAAATGGGAACTTTGTTGAAATTGTAGTAGTACAGCATGATTGCGTCATGCTGCAATTATAAAATAAAAGAATTCATTCTGCTGTGTTAGAAACATGTACAGTATTTCAGTGAACATCATTTGGCTAAATTAAAACAGGGAAACAAAACAAATAAGAGATCATGTTGAAAGAGGCAAAGATTTTTCTCAAGCTTTTAATATGTTTCAAGGTAATAATTAAAAAAAAAAAAACAACAAAGAGAATTACGTTGCGAACTGGATTGGAGAGTGGGGTTGTATGCAGCAGGCAGTCAATCAGCTATGAAGTGCATATTTTACAGATTGGATTGGGTAGGTGGCGTCGTGATTTATAAAATTATCATCAAATGACAGTTATTGATGAAGCCTCTCCCATCTAAAATGTAGAATTGCCTGATAGAAATTGAACAGTATCAGAATGACCGATAACATAAGATAGGGGCAGTGACTGCACATTAATTATCTTAAGATAGTAAGGTAATGGAAACGATTTGCTATGCAAGGCATGGTGTGGCCTGGGCTGAGATCAATAGCAATTTCTTTCTTATGTGCATTCCACTTCACTGGTTTCATTCCATTGTGGAAACAGTTAAGGTGCTGCCTTGACAATAATTCAATACAAAATTAAAAAAAAAAAAAAAAAAAAAAAAAAAAAAACCCAAAGAACAGACTAAAGGTTACCTTTATAATGCCTGTTAATTTATGGGATTATCGTGGTGATGGTGTGTTTATAGTACCACACCCCTCTTCAACGTGTCTGCAGCTGTACACATAGGGCCGTGTTTTATAAAGTTTTCAATAGTTCCTGAGACTCGTTGAACACCCCTGATTCCCATTGACTTTAGTGGAAGGTGAGGATGTGGTGTTTCTTTGGAGGTGCTAAGGAGGGACTGGGTTCATCTTAGATTTGTTGGGAAAACACCGGATTTCCTTTCTACAACCAAGTTGGTGAGCATTTTTCTCCTGTTTTGAAAGAGTAATACCCTAAGATCTGCCTGTCACAGTCAGGTCGGCAGACAACGCCTTGGTCCTAGAAAGGTCTGATCTTTTTTGACGAGCCTTAAAGAAAAGTAATGGCCAGTCTGTTAGAAAAACATGGGGATTACTGATGTCAAACCCTCTTCTGCAATGTATTTTAGTGAAGTTTTGTTTGGTTTAAACACAAATATATGGTTCAGTGGGTGCTGTAGCAACCAGGGGTATGTGTGGAAGACAGCGTTAGCCAGTGAACTGCTGCAAAGCCATGTGGATGTTGTGCTAAATGTTGTTTGCATGTGACCTATTTTAGGTAAATTTCCCTTCAGATATATGTCTTTAATAAAAACACATAATACATGGCAAGCATCTATTAATTTTTAAAGAGCTTTTTAACTCTGGTGTCGTCCAGCCCTTCCAGTCTATATATCTAGGAAAGCATTTATGAGTATAGATCTGCTGTCTCCAAAAAGACCACATAATTTCTGACAGTAAGAAAAGCATGGACTTCCTATTTCAGCAAATTCTAGAGCTTCTTTGAACCATCCTTTCTCTGGGGAGCCGCAGCCTGAATTGTTAATAGATCCAAACCCCAGCCAGGGAATAAGTACTGTGGTGGTTTGGGTGAAGAAACTTTGTGGAGTGGATCATTTTATGCTTTTTTTTTATTTTTTTTTTTTTTTATCATGGAAGAAAGAAAAAAAAAAATCTTCCTTCCTTACTTTTAAAAAATATAGGAGTCATTCTGATAGTTGTTGAGAGAGGACACTTTAAGCAAGACAGTCGCTTACATCATTTATTCTCAACTCACACGTTGTCTTCCAAATAGTCCTGGAAGAGATACCCACAGAGATGTGTGACAGGGTCGTAGTGGAACCTTTTTGGGTTCACAAGTTTGCAGTGAGAACTACCTCCCGGCTTCGGGAGTTCTGCTTTCAGAGATCGCTGACACAATTATTGAGGGACCACTAACCGTATTTTCCCTGCCACTTAAAGCCTTCTAAATAGGCTTTCCATTAAAATTTATGAATTTTAAAGTCTTTTAAGTCCTTTGAGATTCTTCACTCAGACAATGCGCCCACTGTGTCAACAAGTGAGGAAAGGTTACCGCATTAAATAAAACTGCAGTATTTATCCCAATGAGCAGAAAAAGATTTACAAGAGTATCCAATGCTTTGTGTGAAGCTGTGGAAAGTTTAGTCAAATGTCTTCCATTAAAAGCAATGGGAAATTGTGCAAGAATGATTTTTTGCAAGTTTTTTTAAAACATTGAGAACAGTATACAGCATCTTTTCTGACCCATTAGACCATAAAGGCTCTTAAGGATCTGATACATGCTATAACTTTATAGCATAAACTTGAATACAGAGGAGGATTTGTTTGACACTGCAGGATGTGAGTGTCCAGATCCTCATCTGCTCTAAATTAAAACCTCTTCACTGACTTCCGTGGAGTTCTGACGACATGGAGCAGCTAAAGTTCCTCTGGTTTGAAGTCTCTAAAAAGCCATTATGGTCTACTAATCATTGACATCTTTTGCAGTCCTTGAATATTGTTGTATTTACATTATTTATATTTCATTCACATTACTCCCTCACTTACGTAATACTTTTACACATCCCAAAGTACTTGATGTGACGAGTTGCTTGGAGTTGTGTATGTATGTAGCTGTGGGCTTTCTGTTCTAGTGGTCTCAGCACAGGCCTATCTCACAGGATTTAAAATCCCTCCTCTGACATTCGCTCCTCTTGTGGCCTTGGGTTTAACTTCTTGATCTCTTTGTTTCAATTTCCTGATGTATAAGGTTACGGTGCTTCCAGGAGTGTTGTGGTAACTGTATAGCACTTTGGAGATGGATATGTTTGTGTATTTATCGTTAAGGAGCATGAAACAAAGAACTGAGGTCTACAGTCAACATGCAGGTTAAATAGAATAAAACTTGGATAATTAGGGATTCCACTTGCAAAAGAGAAGGTTTAAATATCATATTAAAATGTACAAATGGATTTAAGATCTGGAGAGTCATTACAATGAGCTAAAGAATTTCTTTGAAATAAACATGGAAGAATGGACTGTAAAAGTGTATGTATATATCTTATACATATATATTTATATATCTTTTCTATGCATATATATATGCACTAGCAGAGAGAAATGAAGGAAAAACAAGTCCACAACTGAATGTGAACTCTGGATTGTATTGATTTATGTTGAAAAACAATGGGTTGTATATGAAGCTCCACAAGTACTGAAATTTCCATTTATTTTACTGGGGTTGCTTTTGTTGAAGCTAGGATGGAATTTAATGTAAGACTTAAGGGAAAAGAAACGCCAAAATCTTTTTTTCTAGAGATGAAAGCATAAATACTGAAGCAGAGTGATGACAACAGCGGCATAAAATGTTTAAATGAGAATAGGTCGAATTAGGTGGTGAAAGTAGAATGGACTGAAAAAAAAAAAAAGGGGGGATATTGGTTGGTCTTGAGCCAAAATAGTCACAGTTAGAGTTTCCTGAATTTTGTTCCTATAATGCTAGTATGAAAATCAGCAATGGTCACCAAAATCTGGCAGCTGTGGTCAAGGTGACAACTTGTACCATGTGCTGGGCTAGAAAGGTAAGGGTGTTCTTTTACAGAAGTTTTATTAAAGGAAATAAGTCAATGAATTACTTGAGAAAGTTCTAGTTCCAAGTGATACCCACTGGCAATTCCATTGTATTATTGACAGAAAACTTTTTTTGCTGAAAGAGGCATCTCTTCAGGCTTTTCATTGATTTGTAGGCAGAAGATCCAACAACATTCTACAAGACTTTTAACCTTTTACACATTATATATGCGTGTTTGCAATGGCCCAAATTTAAATTTAAACAGCTAGGGATTATTTCTGTAATTCTGAGTACAACGTGTACCCCACTACAATTTTTTTGAGAGATAAGAATATTTACATAATTCCTACCACGTCATAAAGAATTTTGAAAAAGAAGGAAGAGTCGTCTCCTTGGTGACCTTTGGAAAAGGGATTTACTTGTGGCTGAACCGTTGAATCCTCATGCTAAAGAGAGAGGTCTGTTGGGCTCAGGACACTGAACTTCTGTGATGCTACATTTGCAGACCATAATACATCAGGCAAATAAGTGTGTAAAGAAGGGAAACCACAACAAAACAGTTTCTAAATGACCTTAAACCCTGGAGGGGGAGAAGATTGATTGGGAGTTGTATGGCTTTGCTGTAAAAAAGTCACTTTCCAATTGCTATGAGTGGATATTGTGATCACGGGAACCTGCAGTCTGAAAAGAAAATCATGGGATAAAAGGGTCAGAACTGTGTTAAGAAGTAGAAGGGGTTGTTTTTTTTTATTATTTTTCTTCTAGTTTTCATAAGAACATTTACCAAAGAGTAAATGACGCGATTAAATTAACCTTGCAGAAATGTGAAAAAGCATCATTCACGTGACACATCTGTTGTAAATTATAGATCCCTCAAGAACAGAAAAGAAAGAGAGCAAATGTCCTACCCCTGGGTGTGATGGAACTGGCCATGTAACGGGGCTTTACCCCCATCACCGCAGTTTGTCAGGATGCCCACACAAAGATAGGGTCCCTCCAGAAAGTAAGTTCACATTGCTTCACGGAAACCGGGGATAAAACGACAAAGATTTTTCTAGCATGCTTTTTAAACCTTTTATTTAAAAAAAATTATTTCATTTTTTTTTTTCAGTATGGTTTGTCTCAACTTAGTCGAGTGTTCTGTGTTATCCTTTCTTGCTTTATTCCATCATTTCCATTCTCTACTAACTTTTACACTAAAAGAACAACTTTTAAAGCTGTATTCTTTGATTTGAAGAATGTTAGGTTATTTTTAAATAGATATATTCGGTCAACAGAAGATGTGCACTGCTTTTACTTCTGCCTGCTGATGTCACATCGACTGTCCCTGTCACCTTGTACAGGAATAATTGTACTTGGAAAAACTTGCTGCCCCTTTCTTTTGTTGTTATTGTGTCTTAAACGTAGTTTGTATTTCACTTATATTATTAAAAGACAATTTGGCTGTTTACTTAGTTATAGGACTTGGGGTTTTGATTAATAATCCCCTGTTAGTTGCGTGGCTGGAATTTCCTGCCATGTCAGCAGATCCTCTACAAAGGAAGTTCACTCGTATGAGCTCTTGGAGAGCCACATGAAGCCAGAGGGTTCCATTCCTGGCAGTCACCTCCTTGGCTGGTGGAATCGGTAGAGTCCTCTTGAAGCTAATTTCTCACTGCTGATTTACACCAGGCAAGCTTCTAGCTGAGATCCAGTTCTCTTCCACACCAATTTTAAAATGGAGTTGTTCCACTGAAACCTAAAATCCCCATTCTCCATTAGCGCCTATAAATCCGACCTCCATGGATCTTAACGACAGTCAGGGCTAAAACAGTCCCGTGTCCAAAGGAAGGTAGATTCGGACAGACAGAAAAATGCAAGTAGAATAGCAAACCAAGAGCAGCAGACATTAAAAGTCTCCTCTTTCGTGGTAAAGTGGCTTCTTACAAAAGTTCCATAATGAGCAAGTGCTTTAGGAAACTTTGCTGTAGCTTGGTTGAGCAAATAGAGTGCTTTCTCTGTTTTGCAAGACTGTAATTTGCTGAAACGCAAATATTTATTCAGTTGCTCAAACTTCTCTCATTTTTTTTTACAAATGGTAAACAAAAGGCTTTTTTTATAGAAGACTTTGTAAATCAAAGAAGAATATAGCTTTAAACTGTTTGCATGCTCTTGTACCTACTAAAATGAAAAAGGTGAGATCATCTCTTTATTTTTTCCTGTGATGTTGGCCTTGTGAAGCATGTTTCAAGAACAGCTTTGGATAGTAGGAATTTCAGAGTAAAGCTTTTGCATCTATACACGTTTAACTACACTGATGATGGGGTGATGATGATGGTTGTCTTCTAATCCGTGTACGTGGTTAAATTCTCAAGTCTCTGAACAGCTTTTATTCAATTCTTAACTCAGTCAAGGAATTCACTGATTTTGTTAGATCTCTTTTTTTTTTTTTTTTTTTTTTTTTTTTGAGTGAGAACTAAATACAGGCTTCCAGACTAGCTCTTCTAGGAGAAACACAGAGCTTTGCAAGGGGTGGATGGTTTTTTTTCCATAGAGTGACATACTGCCATCCAGCTCCGAGACACGGATTCAGATACGTCTCACATCATGCAAAACTCCTTAGCATTACGAAAAAAAAAATCGTGATAATTCGGCACTGCATAGCATGAACTTTATGACTGAGAGGAGTACTGCTCAGAGTAGCCTTGGGAGTAAGAGTTCCATCCAGCTTGCAATGGATGCAGATATAAATCAGTTTACTTCCTTAAGCTTATACTACTTTTTTTCAGTTTTCTTTTTTTATGCCATCCCTCTATTTTTAAGTGCTTATTTTTAGTTTCCAATCTTTTAAAAGAAAAGAAAAAAAAAAATTTCTATCCATCTTCACATCGGTAGAGAAGACGAGTAAAAATTAAAGGACCAATTCTGCTCATCATACGGATATGAATGAGATACCTATGTGTGAAGTGGGCAGAACTGACCTCAATTGGGTTGTCTTAGGGTTTAATTCTGTTTCACGTTATTCCGAGGTGTGTTTCAAATCATTCAGTGTTCCACCAGTACAACTTGAGAGCAGATTTTCAGCTCTGGAGTTTGATACTGACCCTATAAAGCTGTGCTCTGCGAATGCAGACGCTTCCCAAAAGAGTTTTTCTAGTCTGTAATTTTGTATTGGGCCGTTGCTAGCTCACACCTTACTGTTGAGCTGATCTTTGCTTAGTGTTTTTGTATTAAGAAGATGTCGGAAGTCTTCTGCCTCACTGTTGCACCAGAGGTGCATTTGTTTCTAGGTTCTGTAACCTTCATAACTTTCACTGTTGCCCTGTGTTAATGAGAGTAGGATCACAATACTTCCCTCATCAGGCTTTATTGGCTATGTGTGTCACGTGTATTTTGAGGAATGCTGGTTGTTAATGAATCCTGCTTTGTTTGAAAATGGTTTTCATATATACTGGGACTTGATTTTTTTTTTCTTGTTTTCATACTCTGCTGTTTTCTCTTACTCTTCCTTGTCAAGTTCTTGCCATGCATGAAAATGTTCTTAAGTGTCCTACACCAGGCTGCACAGGCCGGGGCCACGTAAATAGCAACAGGAATTCCCATCGAAGGTAAGGATGTCATCGCTGGACGCCAGTCTAGAGGGAACAGTGCCTCCCAACTGCAGCCCTCCTAGCAGTCCATTGGCGGGGGGGGCTGTGAGTGTGTGTCGTTGTTTTGTTCTTAATATTGACAGATGGTGCTTCGTGTGCTTTCTCCATTTTAACGAGTAACATTTATTCATGTATTTTTCTGAGGAGGACGAGTGTGTGTTTGTTCGGTATGGATGAATTGGTCCACAGAAGACATTTTAAGCATCCTTTAGCTTTTTGGTGGAGTTTCTTTATTTTTTTTTTTTTTTTAATTTTTGTTTCTATATTAGCTGAACAGCAGGGATATGAAACAAATAGTGTGACTCCTTACGGGTATGTCGCAGGGAGAAGGAAGAGTCTGCCAACATCAGCAGGACTAGGGCTGAGTTCTTGTTCTCACACTTTGCTCTCTTCAGGGATTATTTTATAGTGCCTGAAAAAAAAAAAATCCACCCTACTCCTACATATTTTTTTTTAATACACCATAGACGGTGTTTTCCTTACACAGACATCATCAGAGTTAGCTTTCCTACTGACCCCAAAGTTCTTATTCAGCTAAAACTGAATTAGAATTTTGCCCGTTTAAGAAACATTATGAAAATGTTAAGCTTCAGAAGTCAGAACTGTTAAATATAAATTTTCCAGCCAAACAAAAGATCATGAAAAAAAAAGAAATCTACCTCTCTATAGGTTCCTAAGATTAGTAATAGATTCTTTTAGAAGGGATGCCACTGCCTATTCAATGATATCAAACAAATAACAAAATTATCAAAACGTCCCTATAATTTTCCCACAGAAAGACAAGATCTTGCTTATTTCCTTGCAATTTTAAAACATCCAGGAAAGAGGGCAAAAGGAACTGTGCAAGATTCCTAGTATCGAATTCCTTTTCTACTGCTAATTGTAGAATGAAGGCTTAAGGGACTACAGAAGTAGTGGACATTCAGTCTTCTCAAGCTCTGGGTTACTAGAGCCCTTCAGATTAACAGCACGTCTCCTGGAAGGCTCTCTGGGTACCAACCTCCCTGCAATAAGCTCTGGTGCCCCTTTCTTCTCTGCAGCGCTGCTGCCAGCCGATGCAGCAAAAACCTCGGAGGAGGCTTTGTGGGAACGACTGCTGCTGGAAGCAGCAGCACTCGCTTCTGGTTGGGTGTCTGCTGGAATATTTGAGGCGTCTGAAGGAGAGCGTGTCAGCGGAGAGCGACTCCAAAACCACACAGAGCCCCCTCGCCCCTCTGCAGAACTAGGGCAGCGAGGGAGGGCTGCAGGAAGCAGTCTCTGCTCACCTCTTTCTGCAGCTTTTGGGGCATTTTGCTCTGCCTCACTATTTTTTTTAAGATTTTTTATTATTATTGTTATTATTATTATTCCCTCCCCCCCCTTGTCTTGTTTCCTGTAGAGAAAGGAACATCTGGGAATGCACTGATTTGCCTTTCATTTTAATTCCTTTTCCTGTGGAGAGCTGCGGTCACATAAACAACCAATAGACTATGACAAGGAAAGGACCCCCTGCATTGCCAGGTCACAGGTTTTTCCAACTTCACTAAGAGCACCATCTGCTGGCATCTCTATATTTTTCCCTGTTCTAAATCTTTCCCGGAAGAATCAGGCTTATTATTGCCTCTTCACTAAGAGGTTCAGCGTTTGTGAGCGTAGTTGCATTTCAATTCAAGGGCACAGGTTCTTTTCATGTTGTGCCATCCGCTACTAGAAAACAAACTTTAGCTGCAGAAAGTCATAAACAAACACCGTGTAAGACATAGATGAGATGTAGACCTAGAGACCCGAGGCCAAATTTTACGCTCATTTATATGCCTTGCAAAAAGATTGGAGTTAATGGAGCTGAATGAGGTGTGAGGCAGTGCAAGATTTGGCCTACGCGGTGGTGTCATTGAATCATCGTCAGGAGCAATTTCACTGGCAACATTTGTAGACGCATAAAGGTCACGAGTCTGCTAGCAGAGCTGCACAGTAGATTCCAGTTTATATTCTCCTCTCCTACTGATACGTTCACTGGCTGACATCCATGAATAATCCACCCATGTGCAGTCAGAGAAGAAGGATAAACGTAAGATCTACCATGCAACTTTGAAAGCAGAAGAAAGGAAGCCTATTCTAGAGAAAAAAAAAATACGTATGACCAAAAAGCTTTTGGAAACTTTTCCTTCAGATTCTTCCGGATGCTGGCTAAGGAGGAGAAGGAGTAATTGGATCAGTGCTATAATGTGAAACTATGCAGGACAAGACAATTAAATTTCCTTTCTGTAATTGCAGCCTCTCTGGATGTCCTATTGCTGCAGCAGAGAAACTGGCTAAAGCTCAAGAGAAGCATCAGAACTGTGATGTGTCAAAATCAAACCAGGCATCAGATCGGGTTTTAAGGTATTAGAAATCACTATAATACTTCTTATTATGCAGAATTCATCACACATTCACCTAATCCGAGAGTTTATATTTATATACATTTTATATACATATATATCTCCTTTAAAGAAGAGTTAGAATTAGGGCTTCTGGATCCAATTCTCTCAGTGTATGTTTCCCACTCAGTTTACATGGGGGAGGGCTGGTAATTATTTTGGCAAATACATGTAAAGCTGAAAAGCTCATTTTTATCTTAGGCATTGTTTGGTGTAAAGATGACTGCTGGAGTGCAAAGTCTAAGAACAATGTGAAAAAAGTTGGTATCTTTGGGGAATAAACTAATATTTACCGGTAAGTCTTGGTTTTTTCAGCAGGCTTTTACTAGTAAATATCAGTTTAAATTAAACCAGAAGCCCTATTTACGTTACCAGACTGATAGTGCATCTTGTAGGACACTTGGAAAAGTGTCAGGTACAGCTTAGATTCCAGAATAGGGCCAGTTCACCCGCTCACTGCCAGGGAGGATGGAAAGAGAAAATTTGCCCTGAATTTTCATATGGGGAGGACCTTGAACCACTTTGATGCAATTACACCCCTTACCTTCATCTCTGTAGGATTCTGCGTTTATCCAAAGCTGTATCCAGTTTTGTGCTATTGTCTCCTCTTTTGAGACATGTGGGTGGAAAAAAAAAAAAAAAAATACTATTTCTAAGGAGCTGAAGTGTGAAGGATACATGTAAAGGAACTAGACTTCTGCATGATTGTACCAGCCTTATGCTGATGATGCCCCAAGAGCTGCAGAATTTCTCCATGGTTACTGTGATATCTGTAGGCTGGGATAGATACATCCTTCCCAGATGCCTCGAAGAGTGTGGAGGAAGTGCCACAGCTTTAATTCCCAGAATTTTCTGCTTATCCCATAGGTTTCTGAGTATTTAGCTGTCTTCTAGTTTTAAAACCTGATAGGGCTGCTTAAAATGGAAGTTTTCTACTTTCCCTCTTTGAATGTTCTCTTAAAACTTCATCTAATCTTGATGGCCTTTTAAAAGAAACAGTCTTTCCATAGAGCTAAGAACACGGAATTAAGGTTCACATCTACAGAAGATTCTTCTGTCTTGCTTGTTGACTTTGTTTTCCTTCCTCAGATTGTTTTTGACAGGCTTTATCTTAACTGTCCCTATTCAGATTGCACGATTTTTCGTACAGCGTCCCAGGCAGTTTTCTTAGAGCAGGGTTCTTCAAAACCTATTAATAAAAGACACCCTTTGAGGGAACGGCACAGTTTTTCACTTGATGGAAAAAGACAGATCAAAAATGCAGTGGCTTTTACTTCTGCTCATTAGAGGGAAGCCACTGAAGTTAGATGCCAGACAAAGAAGGCAACTGCTCAGAAGCAGCATCCAGTTTGCTGGCAAACTCCCTAGGAAGCTGCGCTGCAATCCTGACTTTGCTTATGAGCCTACCCTGCGTTTCAGATTTTACAGACAACTCAAATAATGCTTTCATCTTGCCTCCTACTTCCCTTCTACCTTTAAGTCATTCAGCTATTTAAGATGAAGAACTTGTGAGCTGTTTAGAATATTTGCATGCAGGCAGCTGATGGGCAGACAGAGATGTTCTAAGAGCAAATCTTGAATATTTGTCTCCATCCCAGTTTCCATCCCACCTGCATTTGAATTTTCTTGCTCAAAAGGAAATCAAATTTGTAGGGCTTACATTCCACGGAAATCTTGGATTTGCATTGAATGTACAGCATCTGAATTGCACTTTTTTAGCTAAATACAGACTATCTTGAGACAAGTTCAAAATATTATTCATACCAGCTCATTGTATAAATAAGCCCACTATATTCCGTGAGGAAGATGTGTCTAAAGGAACGAGCACACATAAATCAAAGGGAAGAGTATGACTAACATGATTTCTTGTGATTTTTACATAACTATCCTGACTAAATTCTATGAAAATGAATTCATTCAGAAAAGCATAATATTCAAACTCTATCTCTTACTATTTATCACATTCCATTTTGTCAGTCAGCATGATGATACTTCTGATCCTGACTGAATTTATGTGCCTAAGAACGTTCCTTCCATTTCCTCTGGTTTAAAAAAAAAAAAAAAAATAGAAAGAAAGAAAAGAAACCCTTTGATTGTATGATTCTTGATTCCAGCAGAAGCACCTCAGGTGTGCTGTTCATCATCTTTACATCCTGCTATAAGCAACAGGTAGACGTTCAGCACTAAGCAGCATTTGCTCCCGATGACCCAGTCATACAACACTTTCTTATACGGGTGAGGTTTGCAGGATCTGACCTTCATTTACCTGCTTGGAGAGCTGGTGACTTCTTTGTCTCCTTGCAGAAGAGAGCATGACAGTGGAGGAGTTCCCTACAACATCCTTTTACTGATATTTCACAAGTTTCTGCAGTGGCTGAAGGAGATCAGTCAGGGCTTTTCCCAACTCTCCTCCCTGATCTAAAATGAAAGAGAAATTTAGCTGATACAGTTTTATTCTGGATTCATTTGCAGGAACGTCCTTGAGATGTGTATCTGTGTATCAAGAATCACACCTCCTGCCAGAACCCGGCATTAAAGGGTGAGCAGGACCTGTGAGGCAGCAGCTCAAAGCCAACAGAGAACTCTCTGAGACTCTCCTGTTCTGAAAATGAACATAGATTTGTATATAGAGGGATGAAACAGGACTAGCTCCAGTGGAAAGCATGTAGGAAAGCAGCATACAACTCTGATGAAAGCAATTAAGAGGCAACTCCGTTAATTAAGTGAAGCTTCCAGTGCTACTTTATCTTTTTTGACAGTTAACCCAGTTTGTCCGAACTTCTTCCGTCAGTCTGCTTGCCCCCCACTAGTTCACCTCCCAAAAGAGAAAATGCTTGCTACGTGATGCAGTGACATCAGGGAAGGGAAAACCCTGAAGTATTTCAAACAAGAATTTAAAAACACTTTCAGCTACAGGTATTCAGTGGTATTAGAAATAATTTTGTCTAGGCTTTGTTCAAGAAAATATATATTGTTTGTCTGCTGAAAATAACCAAACTAAGCGAATGCAATAATATATTGCTGTCTCTTGAGTACAAGAAATAAGTAAGATTTTCTAATCTGAACTATACAATTGTGCACAGACACAGTAAACTGAACTGCATCTAACAAACTTTACATATCTTTAATTTCTAGGCCCATGTGCTTTGTTAAGCAATTGGAGATCCCTCAGTATGGCTACAGAAACAATGTCCCCACCACCACACCCCGCTCCAACTTGGCCAAGGAACTAGAGAAATACTCTAAGACTACGTTTGAATATAACAGTTATGACAACCATGCCTATGGCAAGAGAGCCATAGCTCCCAAGGTGCAATCCAGAGATATATCCCCCAAAGGATATGATGGTAGGAGGTGCACACTCTTCTACATGAGAGACAAGTTTGCAGTTAATCGTGTTGTTGTATATGTAAACATCATACAAATAAGACATGTTTTCATGTTCATATAGTACCATGAGGAATGCTGTCTTGTGTAAGTTATTATAAAGGCCTTTTTAAAAGCGTTGGTTTATGCAGTGCTGGCTTCAGGATTCTTGCACAGAACATCTCCGGTTATTAAGCTCCTGGGATGTGTTGAGATTGCAATAAAAGCTAAATAATAGAGCTAGTCCTTATGGTGCTGTCTGGGAGACCTGTCCTCAAGGGTTGCATTAGGATTCTCACTTCCGTACAGTAGTTCAGGTAACCCATAAAGATAATGTACTTGCTCTGGGGGGATATGGAAGTAGAAAACCTGGATCTGATCGCGCTCCAGAAATCACTGCTACTTACCTAATGAGGCATTTCTGCTCATTTTGCCCTCATGAATAAACCTGTTGAATTCTCGGGAAAACCTCGCATAGGTAACATTTTTTAGGGTAGACTGGAAGTAGCTTCAGTTCAGGAGAAAAAAGTGGATGGGGTCTGTCAGGCAAGAGAAAAAATGAACTGCAAGATAAAGAATGAGGATTTGGATTGTAAACATCCGATTTTTTCCATACTATTATATTTATATATATGAAGTATATGTGTTCATATGTAAAAAAAGATAAAGGCCCAATTTGGTTATACATATATATATACACACATAAATATATATATATATATATATATATATAAAACCAAATTGGGCCTTTATCTCTTTTTTTTATTCCTTTTCCTTTTTTTCAAATGTTAACAGCTTATTTTTTTGGTTAAAACATTTGATGCTGCTCACTGACTACCATAGGAAATTTCAGGCAGGTGTCAGGTTTTTGTTTGGGAAAAGAGAAATAAATATACTCCATAGAACAACTTATGCTGTTGTCTGAACAGGCTTTGACATCCTAAAGTGGGTTAGTGGAGAAAGGGAATATTTCCACAGCTTTTGTATTTCTGAAGTTTTTGATACTCTACTTTCTCATAGACGCAGCAGGCGTGTTCTTGCACTATAGCATAAGGTGTGAAGTTCCCTCTTGCACTTGTCTTGTTTACCTGTCTCAGAATTAAGGGCATGACACTATTAAAGGTAAAGCACTAACTCTACACATGGTTAGGAAGAGGATAAGTGTACATTAATATGAGGTAAATGAGATGTTAGCTGTTGTGTATATTCTCTGCCTGCTCTTGCAGAAAGTCAGAGTGTTGGCTGGGGATCTCGTGGATGTGTATTTTCAGATCAAAATACTGACACTTAAGCAACTGGTATTTTTTCCTATTTAAAACTCCTTTTTAGCAAATAATTACAAACTCCCCCTTTTCCCCCAAATCAACAGAACCTGAAAATAAAGGTAACATTAAATACAAGTTTAACGATGGCCTTAAATAATAAAAAGCTGGGGTGATAAAGGTTACTGCCTCTATGTACACTCATCCTCCTTTGATATAAAAGATCCTTTGCTCAGTGTAAGAAGGATATAGAATTGTTGGAGCAGGTCCATTAGGAGGGTTGCAAACACGATCAGAGGGCTGGAGCACCTCTGCTATGAGGACAGGCTGAGAGAGTTGACGTTGTTGAGTCCAGAGAAGAGAAGGCTCCGTGGAGACCTTAGAGAGATCTTCTGATACCTGAAGGGGCTATAAGAGAGATGGGGAGAAACTTTTTACAAGGGTGTGGAGCGATAGGACAAGGGGGAATGGCTTTAAATTGGAAAGGGAAAGATTTAGATGAGACAGTAGGAAGAAATTCTTCACGGTGAGAGTGGTGAGGCCCTGGTCCAGGTTGCCCAGGGAAGCTGTGGCTGCCCCATCCCTGGAGGGGTTCAAGGCCAGGTTGGATGGGACTTGGGCAGCCTGGTCCAGTGGGAGGTGTCCCTGTCCATGGCAGGGGTGGAACTGGATGGGCTTGATGGCCCTTCCCAGCTCAAACTGTTCTATGATTCCATGACTCTGTGATTCAGTTGGATTAGATTGGAACTAGCTTGCTTCACTGCTCAGCAGTGTGAGCCAGAAGGGACCGAGGGACACAATATATGTGACTCATGCTGGTACAGCACGTATATTGGCTCTTGTGTACTCAGAACAGCTGAAGCCCATTATAACTGGAGCAGGTCATTTGCCAAATGAAGGCTAATTCCCTATGGATTTGTTCCATACCCCTGGTGGTGCAGGAAGCACCACATGCTGGACCTGCTTCCAATTGATGTGTGTGCTCTGTGTCCAGACAGCCAGGTTGATATGGTCGCAGGGATGGAATCTAGTTCGAGGGGTTGTTTTGTACCATGTCAGTGATTTTCATGAAACCCTCAGGATTCACCTCTCTGATATACCATAAATACTACTTCACATTGGGCTTGAATTGGCAAAGGGTTTTGAAGTTCCTCAGGAAAATCAGTTAAATTTATAGGACGATGAAGTGAAATCCTAGGCACGATGAAATTGGTCAGAGTTTTGGCACTGGCTTTCAAAGAAACTCTGATGGAGATTTCAGGAGGAGGCTTTTCACTTAGAAGAGCCATTTTTCCTTGAGAAACTTTGCAGTATTTTTAGGTGACTTCATATTGTGTGCTAAGCAAATTAGTAATTATTGCCTCTAAAACCATTATGGAGGCAAAGAATGCACACCTATTATTTACACCAGGAAATCTACTTTTCTATAAAAGCTAATTTTTATTCTGAAAAGTCATCCTGAAAATCGACCTGAGGTTTTGGGGGAACTCACAAGTAAAAAGTGCTTTAGCTTTTCTGACTGTATAAGATGAGACAAATAGTCTTAAGGATATGAAGGATCTGTAGCTTCACGTCTCAATCCTTTTTTAATTGTTAACTAGCACTGTATTTTCATCATCAGAGGAAGGGATTATATGTTCCTTAAGTGTATAGTTGTGAGTGGCATGAACACAAATAACTCCTTTGGATGGTTTTCTTGACTTTATTTCCAGTGAGCTTTAGTAAAAAAACAAACAGAAAACGGATACTTGGTGTTGTGGAGTAGGCTGCTCTGATAATTCTTGAGAAATCTTGTGTTTGTGGGCTTGTTTTTCCTTTGAAACTAGTTTCGTAGCGTATTGAGTATTGGGCTTATTGTATGCAGCAGCAGAGATAAGAACATTTGGACACAGCAGGCAGAGGAGACAGCAACCCTTTCAATTGCTCAGGTGGTGGCAGGAGCTCCTTCATGCCACCAGCAGGACTGGTGGGATGTCCACCAGCAGGACTGTTCCAGTAGAACACTGAGAAAATGTTAGGAGTGAGACTCATCGGACCATATCCAGACATTTTATTACGTCAACACCTACGTCTGAACTCATCGTCCCTTTCAGATCAAAGGATAAAGATAGACACTTCTCCTGAAGCGTGTATTTAAAACTGGTCGAGTGAATAGTTGCCTGAAAGTTCCTGGTTTGTTTTTTTTTTTTCCACTGCAGTAGGGGAAGTGTATAACGATTAGGTCAGATATATGAAGTGAGGTTATTGTGTGAGTCAGAAAAAGCATTGAAACTGTAGTTTACTTAACATAAGGAAAAAATTCTTCACAGAAAGGGTCATTAGGCACTGGAACAGGCTGCCCAGGGAGGTGGTTGTCTTGCCTTCCCTGGAGGTGTTTAAGGTGTGAGTGGATGAGGTGCTTAGGAGTGCAGGTAGATGAGGTACTGAGGGACATGGTTTAGAGATTGGTGGGAATGGTTGGACTCGATGATCCAGTGGGTCTCTTCCAACCTGGTGACTCTATGATTCTATGATATTCATTGTTTAGGCAGTAGTGGAGATGAGCATGCATGGGCAGAATTTAATTCCACGCAAATATCTCAGTTGAATCCTTTATGTTGTTGGGATTTTTCCCACTCTCCATTATTATTCAGCAGGAAGAGCCTGCAAACTTAGAGAGGGCCTTTCTAATCTGCCCCTAGGTGTATCCATCAGGAAGCCACTGTGGGTATGCAGGGGGTTAGATCTGTGCTTGTTATTTAATGAGAAAGGTGTTCTCTATATTTGGTTTCACTCTGGATTGTGAAGCATAGTGGGGGGAGTGCAGAGTATCCAAAATCTAGTTGAGGGACATAGCGAAAATTATCTGATATTGAAACAACAGGTCTTTCCCTTCGTTAGAGATCTCCTTGATTTAGTTCATTATAGATCAGTGCTCTTTGTTTCTCCTGAAAAGCTAAAGTGAAATGAACAGCCTGGGTTATGTGATTCATCTTACAGTGTACAGCTTAGGGTAGAGTTAAGACGATGATGGCCATTTCTCTCTAAGTGAGTTTTGCTTAAATTATGGATAACACAAAGGCGAGTAATTGCACAGCTTGCTTATAGCAGTTTATATCTTCAAAGTGTTCTGCGAGTGAATCACAACACAAATAAATTTTAGAAGCAACTTTCCATTTATAGGAAAAACTAATTTGAGGGATAATATAGTTTGACCAAGGCCACAGAGGAGTCCATATCAGAGCTTGCATGAGTTTCTGATGATTAGTCCTACGTATAAAGCTGCCTCTTTTCCTCCCTTTCTTTAGTAAACGTTCTTATATATATAATTTCCCATGTAGTATGTCTCCTAAGTCTGTCTAAATGTGATCTGCAATAACAATAGCAACCTTTTTGGTGAGTGACGGAAGTTTTATTCGTTCATATATATTTTGAAGATATTTCTAATTTGACAAGTTTAGTGGTACAGGGTCCTTGCTGTGTTAACACAGTAGCAACTGAATTATTCAATTATTTCCTTCCTTAAGTATAGGGAAATTCTTGAGTGTCTTGGCTACCATTACAAAGTAACAATGGATAAATCTTGAATTTTTAATGACCACCACTGACTACTATATTAACAGTGGAACTCTTGAGAAATAGTTCCCAGGTTTATTATTAGTGGATACCCCGCTACGGTAGCGCTGCTGTGTGTTCGAAACAAAGAGATGTGATTAATATTTAGCATTCACTTCACTTTAAAAAAGAAATCACACCCTGTGCATTATACGGCTTTCCTGAGCAAACTCCATCTGTTATTAATTAAGTGAAACACTATTTCCTTTACAATAAAAATAATGTTATGATTTTTTTTTTCCATTTTTTCGAGAAAGGAGGGTGACATAAGCTGTAGCAGCGAAATTTCGCTTTCAGATTTCTTCTTTTGAAGGCTGCCTGCCTAGCAAAGTAGCCTGCGCTTCGCAAATGGGCTGCACTCATGGGAGCAGATTATTAGACGCACGTCTGCTCAGACAAATACACCTGAAGAGCCTGGCATTTAAATGGAGCCCATCACGGAAGAGCTCTAGCTAGGGCCTGACCTTTTTTTTTTTTTTGTCTAGCTCTCTAATCAGCATGCTAGTTGGTTATTGTTACCCCGTGCTATACGGTATGATCTCTGCAGTATACATTTCCATCTTCAGGGCAAGCAGTCGCTGTAATCTGCATGTATGGATCCCGCGACCTTGGCTTTCTTTTTTTTTTTTTTTTTTTATGAAAATACATGAAGTTTTAGATTTAGGAGGTGAGCTGAAGCTTCCTTGCATTTTATATTAACACTTCTAAACCGGTTGAGAGAAATAAGCCAACTAATAGGGCTGTTTTGCATTATTGCTAAAATACTTTCGGCTGCAAGGAGGCGATAACAGAGCTGCCTTGTGTCTAGAAATGCTGGACGGGAGGTTTGTTAGTGCCTTAGCTCTTCATGGCTTCTGTGGGTCAGAGAGTAAGCTGAGTGATGCTGCCCTCGGTGGGAGAAGGACGGTGTGTCTTTGCCCCTTTTTGTGATAAAGAAGAGTTAGAGGCGCTCAAGTTGTTGCCACATCAGTTTCCATTTACACAGCCCCCGTTTCCGCCTTCGCGCGAGCTGGGGTAAAGCTCACACCTTTCTTCTTCCATCATGGTCCCCCACTTTCTGTTGGCCAGTGTCAGAATTATCTGCCCGTGATGTAGGAAGAAGAAACCTTTTAGGAAGCTTGGGGTGTTTGACTTAACCCTGAGGCCCAGAGACTGAGCCTTTCAGCCTCACTGGGGGCTTGATCTCCAGCAGCTCGGGGGAGTCTAGGCCTTCAATTAACAGTTTGCTCATGGAAATACAAAAACAGGTCCTGTAGCGTTATGTCGTTCCTAATTAATAAAAACGAACGGGCCAAGCAGATCCTGCCTTCTGTCTGACTATATATATATATATATATGTGGGGTAAAAGCAGTGTTTCTGTGTTTTTATTGTTTTCTAAACCCAGCCTGTTTGTCAGAGCGATTCATGATCACGTCATGCAAATTTTTACAGGGGATAATTCCATACGAACTCACATACGTAGCATATAAAAATCACAGACAGAAATCAAGAAATACAGCCATCGTTCTTATTGCCGGCTTTTTTTTTTTTTTGGTGTTTTTTTTTTATTTTTTTCCTTTGCATCGGTTACTGTCGCTCATTATAAATTTCACCTCCAGCAGTTTGTTGTTTTTTTTTTTTTTTTTCTGTTCATTTATGCGGAATGCTCGTTCTTTTGAGTCATCCTTGTCATCTTTCTTCCCACAGCGAAACGCTACTGTAAGAATTCCAGTCCAACCAGCAGCACAACGAGCAGTTATGCCCCTAGCAGCAGCAGCAATATGAGTTGTGGTGGAGGCAGCAGTGCCAGCAGTACCTGCAGCAAGAGCAGCTTTGACTATACCCATGACATGGAGGCAGCGCACATGGCTGCGACTGCTATTCTGAATCTCTCCACTCGCTGCAGGGAGATGCCTCAGAACCTCTCCACTAAGCCTCAGGATCTCTGTGCCAGGGTAAAAATTAGTCATTCTGTTTGCTGATGAAGGCTTCTCTTGCTCTGTGTGGCCCTGATAGGACGGCTTTAGCGCATCTTGGGTTGGTTGGGGTTTTATTTTCCTCAAAATTAACATGAGCTGGTGGCTCTGCTAAAGCAGGGATGAATCAAAAAAAAAAAAAAAAAAAAGAGAGAAAAGATGCTTACAAGTGTCTCAGGAAATCCCAGTCGGTTTATAAACTGATGATACTGATAGCACATTCTCTTTTTTTTTAATATTTGTCTCTTACTGCTAAGACCTATAAAAGATGTTTGGTATTAATTGCACTACTGATTTTTTCTTTCTAAACACAATCTTATTTATACATTTTGTGTATAAAGATTTAAAAATATGTTAGGAATGATAGGAATGGTTGGACTAGATGACCCGATGGGTCCCTTCCAACCTGGTTGTTCTATGATTCTATGATTATCATCTGAAAGTCACAAATGGGGCCTAAGGTTGTAAGATCTCATACAAAGAAATCTGTGCTACTTGTGTGTTAGAATTTCTCGCCTGTCTGCGATATCACAGTTCTTAAAGTTGCTGCATAATGCATTCAAAAGGAATAAATCCTCTCGTGCAGGTGACTTTAAATGTGCTTAACATTAGCAGAGGGTCACTAATGTTCTGTATGTTCATAGAGCCTCGATATAGTATGAAATGGCTGCACAGATGCAAATAAAAGCTTTTGGTGTTAAGCTTTATATAGTAGGAAAAGCAATGCACTATTAACATCCATCAAAGATTTACCCAAAGATATTTTCTCTCATTATAAACATTAAGTTTCGACACTGATAACTGTTAAGAAATTAGTCTTTAACGTGCAGCAGCAAACAGTACAGTGTTACCCATAGGAGACCACTAGATGGTTAAGTAGACAGATGCAGTGCAGAGGAAACATTTTTATTGTGCTTGCAGAAGAGCTCTTGAGCTGGCAGACATGTTCTGTTCTCCTACATATAGACAAAGGTATTTCTTCCCCTCATCCTGTAAAGCTCCTTGATAATTCATAGCAAATTAAACCCGAAGAAGTAGGTATTAGTAATAATCATAATTTCAGCTGGAATGGCTGATGACTTTGTTTTCAAATGCTGCTTCTTACATTAATTTATTGAATACTGTTCATGAGGGCAATCTCTTTCTGGCTTGTAAATAAATGTAGTTGCTCTCTATATCAACACAGTGGAAAACGTTGGAATACAACACTAAAAATCTTCTGTCTCAAAACCAGAAGGGGCCTCTCCCTTAACGTGTCACCTTACATTGAGACTGAAGGAGCGAATCTGAGAAGATAAACCAGCATTTTCTAAATTAAATTAGCAGGAGAGCAGCAATTAGATATGTGCTCTGACAAAAGAGAGCAATTCAGAAAGAGACATTTGCATTCACAGTGCTTTTCTGCAGCTCTGTGGTTACTCCAGAGGAGAGCAAAGTCCTCAGACGTATGAGGAGTCGGTTGCATTCGCGTGAGATTTGAAACCAAATTTCTTGTGGAGCATTTCATTTTTGAAAGGATGAGAGATTCTCTGTGAGGTTTTATATTTTGTCGGCCCTTAGTTTGTTAAGATTTTAAGATCTTTCTCTTCAGTTAATATAATCCAGAACCACTTTTTTCTTTCTATAAAAGAAAAAGTCAGAGCCCATAGTCACCCACTTTTCACAGTACCTTGGTCACCACAGGAACTGGCAGTATTGTTGCAACTATTCTCCTGCCTAAATTTATTAATTACGATGATAGATAGATGAAATATTAATAAATTCACCTCTGCAGAGAAGGAACTGTGAAATCCGAATGTGTTTCCTCATTGGCAAATGGTGCCGAAAAGGACTTGTTTTGGAATCTTACCTCCCTGCTTAATTTTCTGACATTACCTATTCAACCATTGGCTGCTAATGTTAAATAAACAAAGAAACAGAGGTATTTTTTTTGATGCCAGCTGGTTTTTATTCCTCTAATTGTCAAGACAGGTGTCAGGAATGGAAACGAGAATTATGCAGATGTTACCTCATAGATACTCACCTGCCAGAGAATGAATCAAGGGCGTAAAGATAGAGGGAAGAAAATACCTTGAGAGATTTCTCTTTTTCATTCCAAATTTTGCACCTGCGTGCCAGCTGGTAGGAAGGGTAATGAAGATTCTCCCCTTTTCTCCCAAACACCAGATGAGCCATTCAGGAAGAAATCTACTTTAACAGCGTTAATGTTGTGTAACAGCCTCATGCTATGTGTGGGAGGGGGCTCAATGCTTACAATCTATACAGGAATGGAAAAGCGTTTTGTCATTCTGCTAGGCAATCAGATTGGAGAACGCAGAGAGGTAACAGTTTGCTTAGTGGGAAGCCAAATTAACAGCCTTTCTCTTGTTTTTGACAGAATCCTGATATGGAAGTCGATGAAAATGGGACGTTGGATCTGAGCATGAACAAGCAGAGGCAGCGGGATGGTTGCTGTACCATTTTGACACCACTGGAGCCCATGTCCCCGCAACGGCAAGCGGTGATGAATAACCGGTGTTACCAACTCAACGAGGGGGACTGCTGGGACTTGCCAGTGGACTACACTAAAATGAAGCCCAGTAGGATAGATGAAGATGATTCCAAAGAGATTAATGTATGTCTTTTTCATCTACTAGCTCTCGTTTCAGTCTGATTTGGGTAATTCATTACATTTCTGAAATTTGCAGGGAAAGAGGAGACGGAATTAATGTGTGATAAAAACTGTGGGTTTCTACAAAAAGGACATTCTGCTGGTTAATATTTAGGTCTGTATCATGCTGGCTCACATCTCTTCTGTGACTAAGTTTCAGAAGACAACATTTGAACCATGAATGTGAATCATTTTTTCTAACAGCATCATCTTATTAACAAATAAGATGACACAGAAAGGGTCATTGGGCACTGGAGCAGGCTGCCCAGGGAGGGGGTTGACTCGCCTTCCCTGGAGGTGTTTAAGGTGCAGGTGGATGAGGTGCTGAGGGACATGGTTTAGAGATTGGTGGGAATGGTTGGACTTGATGATCCTGTGGGTCTCTTCCACCCTGGTGATTCTGTGATTCTACAATTTCCTGCAGTAAAGATGCTTCACCGTGTCCAGATTACGTTACTCTGTGTGAGCAAGGCTGACATAACTTTGCAGTACTGGGATAATCAGCTCTCAAGACAAGATATTCTCCTGAAATTGAAAACCATAAATGATGTGCTGAGTATCTGAAAGCATGTATTACTTAGAAATCAATTTAAACAAAAGCAGCAGAGCATAATGTAAGCTTTCAGCTACTGCAGCTAATCTTCTTCTAGATTACTTAGACACCACTGATAGCTCTCTGTGTGGAAGGGCCTGTATTAATGAAACACTTTGTTTCAAGAATACAAAAAAGGCGTTTTAGAAATACATGTTACTTTTCCATTCATAATACCAATACAAGAGTAAACCCTTTAAACAGAAGAGGCGAATAAAGAATATATATTAATGAATTCATTTTACTTCTCAAAATTTTAGAACAGGCAGGACACTGGAGAGGTCTCCTGACACGTTTTGATGTCACTGCTTTTGTTCATCAGCTTTACAATACTGCACTCAACGTGATTTAGCTGTTTGGAGAATTCTAGAGATCATTCCCTGTTTTTTCTTGGTTTATAATCAAAAATTAGGCTAATCGGGTTTGAGTGTGGCATGTCTCCTGTCAATTTTAATTAGAAATTTAAATTCCTTTCGGTGACTTTTGAAACGTATAACAAAGTGGCATTTTCACTAGATACACTGAATGCATTCTAGCTCTGGCGTTAATTACATTTTTGCTATTAATTTAAGTGGAGTTAGGAGGAAATCTGTCACTATCAAGGATATGTGAGGTAAAACACACAGCATAGCATCTTTTTTTCAAAGCAAGCAGAACTCCCTGTTTGTACTGCGGCGTTCATCGCGCCATCTGCAGGAACCACTCGATTAAGGCATTCAGACACTTCATTCCTGAAACAGAACTCTTCAAGTTTCTGAATGCGTCTGTAAAGTTAATTACAAATAATTTTATTCCGTTTCGCCAAACAGATCCATTGAGATTAGGCCCGGACTGAGATTCTGCGTGTAGATGTTAAGACTGCTTCTGTTTCATCTTTCAGATGTTCCAAATTGTTAAAAATGTTATTTAAGATGACATTTTGATGCATAAGAAAATCTACCACTTTTCTTCCTTTTCCGCTGTTTTATGGTTGGACTAGAAGATCCGATGGGTCCCTTCCAACCTGGTTGTTCTGTGATTTATGGTGACATTAGGCAAAAATAGTGATTAACAGCAAAAATATGACAGCGGTAGAAAAAAAGTGGTAAATAAACTATATATTCCACATACTATTGGGTCTTCACAAATAATATTTAAGAGTCTAGGTGAAGGGATAGAAAGGAGTATAAAATAATTCATTAATTTTCTCTGTCAGGATGGGAGAAAGAAGGAGATAAGGTCTGATGTCTCTGCTTTGCATTGCTCTGTGTAAGTTGTAGCGTCACCTAGTTGAAACTAATGACTTTATATTTGCATGTAGCCAGAAGATTTGGATCCTTTCCAAGAGGCGCTTGAAGAAAGAAGGTATCCCGGGGAAGTCACAATCCCAAGTCCTAAACCCAAATACCCTCAATGCAAAGAGAGCAAAAAGGATTTAATAACGTAAGCATAATGTGAGGTGAAATTATTTTTCTCCTTTTAACCTTTTCTCTCTTTGTCTTTTTTTAAACAAACGAGTACATATTCGCCTTGCAGTATGAGCATGCGACATTTGCAGCATATAAATGTTTCAAACTGCCAGTTAAGTAAAGTGATAAGCTAACGTGTATTTGCTTGTTCTTAACGATGCGATATTGTATTGAGACGCCATTTTCATTTAAACCTGTTCATTTTGCAGCTTTTTCGATTAGGATGCTTAAAACCCCTTGCAGTCATTGCAGCTAAACTGGAAACAATGAAACTTTAAAAGTTTTTTTTTTTTTTTTTTTTTTAAACATACTTACTATTTTGGCTGTTTTTGTTTTTGTTTGGTGGCAGATGTCCAACACCAGGGTGTGATGGGAGTGGTCATGTGACTGGTAATTACGCCTCACATAGAAGGTGTGACTTCATTTTTTTCATGGTGGATTCTGTCTTTTCAATTTATTGTTTTCAGCTTACCTCAACAATGCTGTCAAAGTAAAATGTTGAACTATGTGTTAACCCTTTGAGTAATATATGTTGATCTTAAAAGCATGCTAATTTGTGTGTTGTATAGACGTCTTTTATTTTTAAATAGATTACTAAATTTTCCAAAGTATTCTTAAGCATTGAAGTAGTTAACCCAGGAATTTCGAATATCTTTTTGTTGCATTTTGCTAGTTCGTACAGAAACAAACGAACAAACAAGAACATTTACAGTATGTAATTTCGGAAGTAATGTTGATGCCTAAATATATTCAGAGGGTTAACTATATTACAAAATTCAATATTACAGCACTTGCCCCATCGCTTTTCTGCATTACAAACTTTTACTTTATAATTTTTATGTTGTGTTTGTTTGGGAGAGTTCAGTTAACGAGAAGATTAACTTATTTGTATGTCCTGCCATGTCTTACAGTTTATCTGGCTGTCCCTTGGCTGACAAAAGCATTCGAAGTATGCTGGCCACAAGCTCACAAGAACTCAAGTAAGACATAAAGAACAAATATTTTCTTTTCAAATGTGTATTTGACCACAAATTGTGTATAATTGTGTCAGCAATTAGAAAGGCTGTCTGGAGAGCTGCTGCAGAAGAGGCTGATCCTGCTCGAAACACGTGTGGAAGTCTCTAAAAGTTCCATACAGGCTGGCTCCATGCATAAAGTCTGTTGACGCAGTGTTTCCTTTTGCATATTCATTAGGTGATAGGGATGAACAAAAGTCAGAACTTCTGGAATTTATCTAAATGTTTCAATGCCTACTCAACATTTTTTTTCGGAACGTTTGAGTTTGCTAGATAGAACAGAAAATTCTCATGCCTTTAGACCGATGAAATACTTCTGATTACACAACCAGTAAAGTGCTGTAGTATCTCAGACATAGATCAGAGGGAAGAGGAAACAATTTGTTAAACCCTAATGTCTGCATAACTTTCCCCAGGTTTGTATCACTGTTATAAGCTTAATGCACTTACTCATTTGACTCTGTTTTTTAGTGGCTACTTAGTTTTAGCCAGATCGAAATGCTTTCTTTACAATTCCTTTCAGTTCTTTGGAGTGACAGTCATGAGCAATGGAAGTTAGAGAACCTCAAGACTTAGCTTTGATCAGTTTTCCTCCTTGATTGAAACTCTATCTGTTGAAGACCTATAGCATTTGTTAGTGCTGTAAGATGGTGCTGTTCCTGAATTGGTACTGTGGTTAACTTGGAAAGAGGTTCACAAGTGAAAGGAAAAATCGGGTAGGGAAAATATGAGTGCTAAGCAGTTTTAACCGTGCTAAGCAGTGTTGTGTCTTTATCGTGCATGAGTACCTTAAATAGAATGTCTTGAGTTCAGTACATACCTCGATGAAGAAAACAACCATAAAGCATGGGAAAGAAAGCAGTCATGAGGAAGCTGCTCTAGTAAGACTGCTCTCCAGTCTTAGCTAATCTAGTCATAAGATGCAAGCAATAGGAACCACAGGTATAATTTATTGCCCAGCTAGTAAAAAATAATTTTTTGCAACTAGTTTAGATCATTCTGGTGTCTGCTGCTAGAAGTCTATTTGTTATGCGAGGGGAAGGGATGCAAATGAGGTCAGGGAAAGCATGTAAATATAAGCAGGGTGAGGCACGGGCACATAAACCCAGAGGAACCCAGATTCAGGCCTGGATTTTGAGTTGGGATGAGTCGAGTGGTAGATATTCAAGGAAATGCAATTACATAAACAAAACACAGCCAAGACTTTTGGGGGAGCATGAATGGTCCTTAAGCACACGCTTTGCTGCTCTAACCCTTCATAAAGTTCCAATCGTGTTAGGGAAGCATTCCTGATTTACCCCATCTTCTCGGTCTTCGTCAAGCATCTGCCGTCAGGTCTACCTAATGCGGACCAGGAAGGCAAAACAAATCATTTTAACTTCAACCCCTACTCCTGTCTCATGCCTTTCTCTCCACTCTTTTCAACTTTTGCCTAAGCAGAGAGAACAAGACTAAGTCATGTTTAAAGTTATATTTTTAGACTCAGCATCTAGGATTTATTTAAAGGTTAGCACATTATTCATTTAGCAGTTATCACGATACTCATTGAACAGGGCAAAACTGTTACGTGAGTTCAGAAGTTAGGAAATTCCAGAATTCTAAGCAGGCTAACTCTACTCATTTCTGTTTTGCATGTTCATTACAACATAATCCTTCATTTTCTGATCAGATGTATTTCCATAAGATAACAAAAAAATTCATTGCACAAGGCAGACAGTAATCACTGCATAAAAAAATAATGAATTTCTTTTGTTCTCCTCATTACCCCATGTGTGGCCCTGTCTGCAATTCATGTTTCTCAGACTGCACTTCCAGGAGGTAACTTCATTCTCTCACAGATTTGTCACTATCATTGCATCGGAATGTGTCCTAATTAATTTATCATGTATACAAATTAATTAATTTTTTTTCACCTGCGTGCATACACTAAAGTAAGTCAGGGTTGGTATTAGCCTCATTTTAAAGCCAGAAAACTTACACGTATAATTTTGATGGCTAAGTTTCAGACATCGAGAACTCAGATTGTCAGAGATTTTTGGGTTATAGAGGACTGTATGTGTACAAAGACATTGAATTCACTTGGAGCTGTGGGACATCAGCAGTTTTACACAACAAGTGATTTCACCTTTGTGGAAAGGGATGAACTCCATGGAGAAAGTAGGATAGAGTCCATTGTACCAGAACAGCAATGGGACTATCTTTCCTCCTCCCCTAAAACTCTGATCATCCTCGGCTTCCCCCTTGATCGATTCACTCTGTCCTATTTTCCTTCATCATTTTTGCTTCTTTGCTTCCTGTCTCAGCCTCCTTGTCTAATCAACCCCGTCTCCTGCCTCCATCCCATTTATATTTTTATTGTTCTCTGCCTCTTAGTCATCCTGATGAAGTTGGTACTGAGAGAAGTAAAGCATCTTCACATTTCTCACATATATTTGAAAGCAGGGAAGTAGGAGTCCTGCGGATGGCAGCATCCTTTATACAACTCTCATTTATGCTCTTGTTCTCTGCCTAAGATGGAAGAAGATGTGATCATGTAAATGATAATGCATATGCACAAAATAGCTAAACCAAAGCTATATAAGTGATTTTGATTTTAGAATTTTTTTAAACTGCGAAGTACGTCGTTTACATCTGTTCTATTTCTGCCTGCGAGGTTTGGGGTATGATTTCCTTGCTTTTAAAAAGAGCAAATGGAGAAAAAAAAAAAGTAGAAATTCCATAATGTGGGATCCTACTGGCTCTTTTGTCAGGCCACCAGCACGATGGGGACTTTTGATATATGCTATCTAGGTCACCTGAACAAGCAGCAGTAGAAGGTGTAACACTTAGCATGGACTGGCACCAGTAGGAGGTAGGGAACATTGTTGGGATGTTTCATAAGTATTTACCGACAGCAGAGAGTAGTGCGAACCCATAACCTTGTCTCCTGCCCCAGGCTGTAAAGAGAAACATATGCACATTTTTTGCCTGTGTCCCGAGCTGCGATTCCTCCTGTCCAGTCTCCACCAATCTGTTTCCATCTTTTCATCGGCTTTTATTCCTTGTTCTCCTTTTCAATGTAGTCAATTCCAGCCTTCCATAAAGCCTTCAACATTTGTAACATTTGTAGGGAATGGTTTTCTAGTGCAAGGTATGGAGAACAATCGAGACTGCAGTAGAAGAACTGATAGTGCAGCATAGGAACTGCATTTCTGGACTACATATTTTGGAAAGATTTCATGCTTTCACGGCTTTACCATGCATGGTTTATGTAAGAAATACTGAATTTTGTGCTGGCAAAGCTTTCATTATCATATTTTACCAATCAGTGTTCTGCTTCTGTGCATTCTACAACATACACAACTTATATATAATAATGTCTCCTAAGTGGAGTTTTGCTAACAGAATCACAGAATCACAGAACAACCAGGTTGGAAGGGACCCATCAGATCTTCTAGTCCAACCATTCCTATCTAACACTAAACCAAGTCCCTCAATACCTCATCCACCCGTGTCTTAAACACCTCCAGGGAAGGTGACTCAACCACCTCCCTGGGCAGCCTGTTCCAATGCCCAATGACCCTCTGCGTGAAAAACCTCCTCCTAATCTCCAGCCTAAATCTCCCGTGGTGGAGCTTGAGGCCATTCCCTCTCGTCCTGTCCCCTGTCACTTGGGAGAAGAGGCCAGCTCCCTCCTCTCCACAACCACCTTTCAGGTACTTGTAGAGAGTAATGATTCTTTTTAAGCTCTAGCTAAAATAAAAAAAAAATAATCAGAAACGTCAAATAATATTAATGAATAATATCTTTTAGACAATATTCCTAGTCCAAATTACATGCATCTGAAAAGGTTAGAGAAAAGATTATTTTGCTCAACAGCTCTGCTCAGGGCACTGCTTTTGGTAGTTGTGGCTCCATAAATTCCAGAACTCACATTTCCCAGCTCCCAGAATCATTGTAGCTTTTGATTAAATTCTTCCACAGGCAGCCTAATTATTCCTTACAACCCCTGCGTCTCTTCTGTAAGGCTCCTTGCTCAGGTTTGCTCTGCAGATTGTACAGTTTTCCTCTTTCACCAAACGTCCAAGTGGAAACGTGAGAGGTCGACAGCTTTAAAGGTCTCTGAAGAAATTAATATCTGTCGAGAATCCAGACTTTTCCAAAACTAAGATTTGGGTTACGAAACTTGTGAAAAGCAACTGATTTTTTTAAGCATTTAGGGACACTTATTGATAAGTAAACTTAACCTTGATGGGAAAGTGATTAACAGCCCACCCACTCACAGCTACTAATAGTAAAATATTCATAAATTAAATCCAGTTTCATCCCAGGGGCTTTTCCTTATCAGTTTTCCTTCTTTACTCCTTAACATAGGAGGTTTTTCTGACGCTTACGCTACTTTAAAAATGTAATCCCATTGTAGAATTATAAGTATTTAGAAAGCAACATTTTGAAGCACTTTCATTCAAAGCAGGTAAAGAAATAAGCCTGGAATGAATTATTATTTTTTTAAAAAGACACGTTTTCATCATCAGTAAATCAATCCCCGCCAAAATGCAGCAAGCTGAGAACATTTCTACTTGGTGTATTGTCAAAGTGGGAACCCGAGGACCTAGGTACCAGAGGCTCCCAGAAATTAAGAAATTTAGTTCTACTTAGTGCCTCCTTGGTGTAAAAATAATCATACTTTCTTCAAAGGCCACAAGTAAGTAAGTATTAGCTTGATCTACCATGGAACTGACTATCAAAATGTCAACATTTACCCTTGTCCTTTGCTTGGTTTTCTGCCAGAAAATCCCATTAGTGCTTATATCAAAGAATCTGAGCCTCGGGAAGATTTGCAGTTCAGGCAGGTACCTATAAGTCTGGATAATATTGTTCCGATGTGCTCAGTTCTACATCCACCAAGCACTTACGTCTCTATGTAGATTTTACGTGTCATTGTTTTCTCTGGTGGGCATCTTGTGGTGTTCCCCTGTAGCATTGACAGAGAGGAGAATAGTCTCATTTCCCTCTTTAAAATGAAGTCTGAGAGCTTTTCTTTTCCATGTCTCTTCTTAACTCAAAGTGAGGAGCTTGGTCTGTTGTTGCACGTTCTCCATAATCACAGAATCACAGAACAACCAGGTTGGAAGAGACCCATCAAATCATCAAGTCCAACCATTCCTATCAAACACTAAACCATGTCCCTCAGCACCTTGTCTACCTGTGCCTTAAACACCTCCAGGGAAGGTGACTCAACCACCTCCCTGGGCAGCCTATTCCAATGCCCAATGACCCTCTGTGTGAAAAACTTCCTCCTAATCTCCAGCCTAAAGCTCCGTAATGAAGTGAGAGCTGGAATTTCTGTGCCTCTTTCTACTTTCCATGTCACTCCACCTTAATTTTCATGTTCTCAGTGGTCATCTTCTACTCTTTCTCTGATCTTCCTTTTGTTCTTGTCTCCCTAATCCTAAATGGGTCATCCCAGTAGTGTCTTCCATTCAGTTTGCACAGGAAGGTGAGCTTCTCTGAAGCTTTCCTGTTAACCACAACTCTTCGAGGAAGAACAACTCATAGAATCAAAGAATCGTAAAATCACCAGGTTGGAAGAGACCCACCAGATCATCAAGTCCAACCATTCCCACCAATCTCTAAACCATACCCCCCAGTACCTCAAAAATAGTTCCCTGACCGAGAAACAAGCCCAAGCCGCGGCAGTGAGAGCTCTGAATCCTACTCCTGGCAGTCCTTTTTTTTCTGGGTAGCAAGGATTCCCCTACCTCATGACTCTTCCATTTTACTGTAGCGCTAACATTCACTTTTTATTGTTGTAATTTTCCTGCAATTTGATCAGCAAGAACTAGCCACTGGGAAGAATGACTATATTCCCAGACAGGGAGAGGATGGTGTTTTATTTATTCTGATAAACACATAAAATCAAATATTATTGAAAAAAAAAGTAGGTTTTGTGCCTTACTTTAGTGATCTTGCAAAAAAGTAGACCTTCTCCAAACACAAAATTAAAATGTAAAACCAAAAATTAATAGAATATATCAGTAAAACCACAGAAATATTCCTCTTTTTTTTATACAGATAACCAGATTAATCTTAGGCATCGATCAGTACCCGCACTCCTTAAATCTTCTTTCCCAATATGTGGTCACTTTTTGTACTCAAACCAGTTATTCCTGCAGAGATCTATTTAGCTGCTGAAGTGATTTCTCCACCTACAGCCTGTGTTTGCCACTTGCAGTGCTTCTGATGTTCGGGGCCTGGGTGTACATTTGTGGCTTCATCTGCACAGGAGTGTTAACCCTTGCCTTGCCGTGTCTTCCCCTCCCTTTCCCTGTTGAAATTACATCTGTCCTCCTAGAAGAACTCAGTAAGACTGTTACCCATTTTATAGCTTTCACTCGCTTTTCACTTAGAAAATAAGTCTTTGTTGCACGAGGAGTAACCATTTCCATCCTTATTATCGCTTTTTTACCCCTGTTGTTTCTGTCCTGTGTCTATTGGTTGGACTGTTACCCATTTTATAGCTTTCACTCGCTTTTCTCTTAGAAAATAACTCTTTGTTGCAAGAGGAGTAACCATTTCCATTCTTATTATCACTTTTTTTACCCCTGTTGTTTCTGTCCTGTTTCTAATGGTTGGACTGGATGATCCGATGGGTCTCTTCCAACCTGGTGATGCTATGATTCTATTGTCTGTCTACATGGGAAACATAGTGGAAGTTGTCATTACAGTTTTTCTTGAACACTGAGGTTGTTGAGCCTAGTAAGTAATCTTGCATTATAATGAAATACTCCTTTGGTGCTAAGTATGTATCCTTTGACTCTGCAGATACTTTTTTAAACTCCTTAATGTTTTAACTAACTTTTATATAGAAAATGTGATTGCAAGTACCAGACCTGATGTATTTGGAGTGATGTTAAAAATTACTAGAGTGAGCAATTTATAACTGATAGTGTTTTATTAACTTATCTGCAATGTTATGGTAAAGCAAACTGCAGTTTTTTAATGGTATTAAATTGCAAGTTAGCCTGCAAATCTAATTTAAATTATTAAAAACAAAACCAAGGAACATATATCCCCAGTACTAGTTCACCTATTAGGAATAATCTTTCCCCTTTTGTTCAACTAGATCCTTGGGCCGAGTGAAATTAGGAGTCTCGTGTGGTTTCAGTGGGTTTTTTTTGCATTTTTGTTTCCTGTATTTATTGCAGATTTCCACTTGGATACCTTATCTTTGATGGCAGCATGCATGCCTGGCCAGAACAGAACACCTTGGGCTCTGTTGCTGCACTTCTCAATACTCAAATGGGCACTGTAGGTTATACCTAGCATTTCCAACCTCATGTCGTGTGGTGTTATGATAATGTCCTTTGTATAGAAACCCATCATCTGCAGCAACCTCATCTCTGTAGTCGCAATAAGTTTTACATATGGAAGTGGCTGGGCTTTTTTTTTTTTTTTTTTTTTTTTTTTTTTCTGTTAGAATAACTCATTCAGACTCTGGTAAGGTTGAGTCATTCCATTTTTCTCACTTCAGTTTGTCAACTTTTGTCTCCAAAATGGAAAAAAATACTTGAGTTCTGTTTACATAAGACCCTTCATCGTTGTTTTCGTTACTGAGAGGCAGTCTTAAAAGCATGTACTTTGTAAAAAGCTCCCTAATAGCCATCTGCATATCAGTACCTCTGATACTGTGTAATGCTCCATGCAAGCACAACATTGTTTGCATGAAGCACCTTGCAGAATCAGGGCCTTAGTAAGTTTTCAGTTACCATGAAAGATTCTGAAATTAGAGGTTCCATTTGCGCAGTGGCATCTACAATACTCGAATAGTTTATGGCCTTTTATGTGCCCTTAATTGTTTAAACCAAAACATATTGACAGCTGTACTTTTTTTGCTCTTCGGATTTTAATCGGTATTTAAAAGCATCTGCCGCTTAGTTATCACCTGGAATAGTCTCAATTCGTCCACTGAATTAGAGTGATTCTTTCAAAACGACCCATATGACTTGAGAGTCTGAACTTTGTCTTCAGAAGGAATGTAAGTGCTGGGCATTCACATCCCTGCTCTTTCTATATGCCTAAAGTTGGAAGTGGAATTCAGTATCTGCATTAACAACTTAGGCAGTTTTGAAGACACAACCGGTTAGTTCCTAAGCTCTTCTCTAATCACCAAATGTTTCGGTGTGAATGTTTATTTGACAGCTCATTTGAATTTTTCAAAACTTTGCTCTCGTCAGTCATTCCGGCGCTAGGCTGTGCAGTTCCTAAGCTGCCATTCTGAGAGGAGCGCTTAATTGTGATTAATTCTCAGTGAATTTGCTTAGTTATGTTAACATGCCCAATGAATCTCTCTAAGGCCTTCTTGTCTTGGAGTCTCTCCATTTGTACAGTTGCCTCCGCCTTCCTTGGGTTTGGTCATACTTCTTTGTCATTGAATGTGTCCTACATAATTAATCTCATTCAGCCTGGCGTTTGCTCATGTTCAATTCAAGGGTCTTTTCCTTTGGCACAATTTGGTTATTGTGCGAACTCCCATTGTGATGTCGATCGTTTTTTTTTTTTTTTTTTGCTTCAAATCAACAGATCATAACCAATTGCTCATTTCATCCAGATCCGCAAAGATCTGCAACATGATGCTGTGGTATATCCCAAGTGCTGAGGCAATCCCCGTGGGAAGTTGCATAAACGACACAGTTGCTAAAAGGGGAATTCAAAGCGCAGTGCTTTGCACTTTCTGTGTTTGGTCAGACTTGCCAAAACCTTTTAATACGTACCCCAAAAATAAAAGTAATTTTGCCACTCGAAGTCCTAAATACGATTGTCTGGATCCTCAGTTGGTGTAAATTAGCATAGCTCCATGGCCTTCAGCGGAGTTACGCTAAGATACAACAGTGATGATCTGTGCAAATGCCCTCAGCTGCTCTCTTGGGTTAGCATTCATGTTTGATTGCCTTATTTAAACCTTTTGAAGTTATAAAATTCCTTGCATTGTGTGGTTTCTTAGAATGGCCAATTGCTAAGTCGATTACTCGGTGTCTGTATCTGCACAGCAACATCTGATTTTTCCCATGCAGTTAAGTTCACCCCCTTAATTTTATCTCAGTGCTATTGGGACTTTTATGTGGAACACATTTTTTTGCAGCACTGTAGTATCTATATCAATGTTTTATACCTCTAAAATATCCCACATCCCTCATAAACACCTCATCGTAGTCTTCTTTTACACTATTTTTTCATACTCCCAGTAAGTGGAATTTACGTTTCCTCATCTGCATGTGAAACTGCTCTTCTGCCCTAACACACACAGAATTTCCACTGCTTCAAGTCTGCTGGTTTCTCTCCTTCTACAGATAACGACATTGTGCTCTTTCAGCATGGGTTTCTTTGGTGTACATTGTGTGAAACAACCTTAGATTTTTGAGGAGTATTTTAACACTGGACATCATTGATTATTTTATTTTTTTACGCTTGGCTCTGCTTACACTGCTGTCAGCTCCAGCACTCACTTGTTTTCTGTATTAAAAAAAAGAGTCAGAGGAGACCTGCAGTAAAAGCACATTATTATTGTTATCTATTACTTTTCAGATTGTGGTAAAAAGGAAAAAAAGACAGAGCTTTGGGGGAAAAAAAGTCTAAGTTAATTATATTTAAGATCAAGTTTCTGTAATTATGCTATATAAATAGTTTTATTTAAATGGTCAGCTGTAAAGTAGTCAATCAGAGTGATATTTAAAATGTCATCTTCAGGCGTCAGAGTTAACACTACACAGAGATGAATGGAATCTCGTTTTCAAATTTTCAGACTGCAAGTTAATGGGGACATCGTTATGAAAGCACATGATCAACTTAGAAGAGTTAGAAACATTTATTTGAAAGATATTAGACACTAGAGCACTATTCTTCAGTGTTTTGTAGGAAAGGAATCAAATCATGTGGATGCAGATGCATTTTACAAGAAAAGCAAGACTTGATCTTTCTTTTCTTTTATTTTCTTTTCTTCCTTTTTTTTTGTTTTGTGTTTTTTTTCACAGATATAGAACTGGGTTTTTTTGCCAGGCCAGTCAGTCTGACACTTTCCTTGAGCACATAATTCACACAAAAAGTAGCAAATCACAACTTACTCAATTTTGCCTGTAAAAAATATGAGTTGGCGGACTTTTTGTTTGCTTGTACAAACTGATGATAGCTGAAAGAAATAAAATGACCCTGTTAAATGCAGTCTACTGAATACTGAATCCAGAGTTTAATAGATAAACAACGTAGAAGTTGCTTTTTTACTATATCAGTGGAATCTATGCTTAAGCTATGAGTTAGACATGATATCAGTCAATAGACATAAAAATTAAAAATCATCTTGGCTACTTCTTACAAATATTTGTGCATTTTTGTTTTAAATACCAGGGTCGTTCTTTAAAATGGAGTGAATTTGGTATCCGCTGCCTTAAATTCTACGTTTCACAAAGAAGTTTTAATTTAAAAGCTGCAAATGTCGGGCATGCTGGACACTGCAGAGATAAATTGTGGGCTTTGTTCCCCATGAATAAGAATTATAAACAAATCATGGGGGGGGGGGGGGAAACCCCCCAAACAAACAGGGAAATCATAAAGATCAAGATGAAAAGAACTGAGTAATTACAAAAAAGTTATAGATTATGGATTTCTCCTCGAGGCTTTTCCAGGAACCATTGTAGGTGCTGATTTGTTTTCCTCTGATGCACTAATCAAGAAACATCTGTCAGGAAAGCGTAAGTATGTTCCATAAGTATAGATGTGAGGGAGGAGGGTGAGGGCCTTGGTTTTGAGTAACACCCAATACAACTGTTGTGAATTCGGTGTGAAGAATCTACAAGAATTGAATTATTAAGGATTTTTTTTTTTTTTTGCCTTTTCAAGCCAGTAAGGGTTCAGACTTCTGTGAGACCTGATAGAAAGTCCTAATAAGTCAGTAGAAAACCTCCCACCATTTTTCGCTGGTTTGGGGTCTGAGATTATGTTCTGCAGCTGAAAAGCTTTCCCTGAGCAGCATGTTTTTTAATGGAGCGAGAGCAACATTGTGAGCCCAAATTGCCTGCAGAACACCATGAGCAGAGTTCATGTTCCTTATACGCGACAAAACCAGTTTGGGGTTGATACTGTCATAGACAGAGTCCTACTGTTACTTGTTTTACAAGAAAAAGGTATTTTTAAGGTTTTTTGAGTCAAGTATTGGTAGGGAAGTACTTAAACTTTTGTTTGATTTCTAGTTAATACAATAAACCAACATAAATTTTAAGCAGATGTGATTTAAAACACATGATACATAACTGTCTACCAGTTTGTATGCAAAAATTGTATCCAGAATAGAATGTTTTAGCCATAAGGTTTTTAATTCCATTTTTACCAATGTTGACATTAACTCTACTGAACCTGAAGTAAATGCTACCAGTTCACAAGTGGATAATAAGTAAACAAATCAGGATCAGGTATTTCACAGGTGGATGAGGTCCTGAGGGACCTGGTTTAGTGTTTGATGGGAATGGTTGGACTCAATGATCCGATGGGTCTCTTCCAACCTGGTTGTTCTATGATTCTATTCTATGATTTCCAATTTTTGTTAAATTTCTTGTGGGTGTTAATGTACCACAGACCAAATGTTTTTTTATATCTTCATATGAAGTCTTATATAATCAAGAATGGTCTCAGAAATAATTTTACCTCATCTTAAAGTTTAAAAGCTGTTATTTCAAGGTAGCAGGATTGATTTTAAGACTTACAATTTTGTTTTTGTCTGTTTGTGTCAATGAAAATACTTTGCATCCAAAAGTAAGTGTAATGCATGAGATGTTTAACCAAAGGGTGTTCTTTTCATATAAATTTCCCTCACTGTGAAAAAGGGAAATAAGGCAGTTTCCAAAGACATTGTAAATGGATTAAATTCCATGCAAGAGATACAGTCCACAACAATGAGCACTGCAAAGCAGCAACCTATGGGAAACATTTATGTAAGATGTAGTTCACTGGGTAAACTGTTTCACAATCTTCCATTTGACCTTCCTGAGATGCTCTGTTTATCTTGAAATTAGAGATTTTCTTGTGGCTGAATGGGTGTTAAGGCTGGAGTTCTGCCTGTTCCTAGTTCATGTCAGGAGGTTGTTCTCCCAAATCCACATTGAGGGCATTAGATTAGCAGGAATGTTTGAGAGTACAGTGATTTTTTTAAACAGTATCTTCTCAGAGTTTGAATACAGGATGTATTCCTTTCTCCCAAGTGACAGGGGACAGGACAAGAGGGAATGGCCTCAAGCTCCACCAGGGGAGATTTAGGCTGGAGATTAGGAGGAAGTTCTTCACACAGAGGGTCATTGGGCATTGGAATAGGCTGCCCAGGGAGGTGGTTGATTCACCTTCCCTGGAGGGGTTTAAGGCGCAGGTGGATGAGGTCCTGAGGGACTTGGTTTAGTGTTTGATAGGAATGGTTGGACTAGAAGATGCGATGGGTCCCTTCCAACCTGGTTGTTCTATGATTCTATGAAAAAATCATGCTGAAAGTAGAAAGTTAAAGAGAAAAGCGTTAGTCCATGTTTAGATGTTTAGATGAGATCTGTGTCAATGCTCACCAAGCGAATCAGAAATCAGAGCAAGGACCAGTAAAGAGATATTTGGCTTTAGGCTCACAAAATCAACATGCAATTTTGGAAGAGAAGTGTATTGCTTTAAAAAATCGGAGAAAAACCTTTTTTTTTCTTGTAAAACTCACGTAAAGGCAACGTTGTTAGCCTCTCACTCGAGGCTGCTTTTCTAATTCTGCAGCACAGGAGAGCTCCGAGCCCTAAGGTACAATAGAGCATGAGCACTTGCTCTCTCTGCCTGCATTCCCGACTGTGAGCAAAGTGTTTCTGGGCGACTGAGATGTTTTCTACACTGCAGTACGCGGCTGCACGGTACCGTTCTGCTGCACAGCCATTTATCCCTGTTTGTACCCTCCGACCTCTCCAGCACTCTGTGCAGCTGTTTAGGAAACTACTCCTGCAGCTATTAGACTGCGAGATTGAAGTGGCTCTTTCGTGAGGTGTTTACGGTATAAACCAAGGCTGCACTGCCTAATCTTATGGGAGTTGCGAAAGGGGAAATTGTACAAAAGCATGGACTTTTGGCCTTTGTTAATTTTAGGGAGGAACAAAGTAAGAAAAGACACTGCACTTGGGGCACAACAACCCTGAGAAGCTACAGAGTAGGAGAAGTCTGGCTGGAAAGCTGCCTGGAGGAGAGGGACCTGGGGGTGTTGGTTGACAGAGACTGAACACGAGCCAGCAGTGGCCCAGGTGGCCAAGAAGGCCAATGGCATCTTGGCTTGGATCGGAAATGGTGTGACCAGCAGGGCCAGGGAGGTACTTCTCCCTCTGTACTTGGCACTGGTGAGGCCGCTCCTTGAATCCTGTGTTCGGTTCTGGGCCCCTCAGCACAAGAAGGATGTTGAGGCTCTGGAGCAAGTCCAGAGAAGAGCAACGAAGCTGGGGAAGGGGCTGGAGAACAGGCCTTATGTGGAACAGCTGAGAGAGCTGGGGTTGTTTATCCTGGAGAAGAGGAGGCTGAGAGGATACCTCATTGCTCTCTCTAACTACCTGAAAGGAGGTTGTAGAGAGGAGGGAGCTGGACTCTTCTCCCAAGTGACAGGGGACAGGACAAGAGGGAATGGCCTCAAGCTCTGCCAGGGGAGGTTCAGGCTGGACATAAGGAAAAAATTCTTCCCAGAAAGGGTGACTGGGGACTGGCAGAGGCTGCCCAGGGAGGTGGTTGATTCACCTTCCCTGGAGGTGTTTAAGGGACGGATGGACAAGGTGCTGAGGGACATGGTTTAGTGTTTGATAGGAATGGTTGGACTCGATGATCCGATGTGTCTCTTCCAACCTGGGGATTCTATGATTCTATGACACCAGGGTATATCCCATGGCAATAACAAGCACGATTCGTTTTCAAGTGCTCTACTTAATGATACCTCAGAACAGTCTCAGGAGGCTGGAATTATTACTTAAGTGCTGTTCGATGCAGTCTCAGATTCTAGCAGAAGAAGGAATAGTTTCATTCGGAACAGTTTTAACAGTCTTATCAGAGCTCACTGCCCTCACGGAAGGGATGTCTCCTTTGTTCACATAACATGCAAACTGCCTCGTACAGTCTGGCAGGTTAGGGTGAAATGGCACCAATATCAAGTTATTGAATACCACACTAAAAGCTCTGCTATTTCTTTCACTGCTACCCAGACAGCTGCAACATCCTTTCAGGAGGGACAAGGAATCCCAAAGGGGAGGCAGATGGTTGCCGAGCGTAGAAACTGGGAGTATTATGCCAGGCATACAGTCCTTTCTCATTGCTCAGGATGTTTGGTGTGATCCACTTTTTCTACCTCTCTGAGCCTTTCTGAGCATTTATAAACTCTGCAAACTGGACTTTAAAGCCATCAATTTCAGTTGTTGGAAGGAACACATACAAATGTATGAGAAGAGGAGGCTGAGAGGAGACCTCATTGCTCTCTACATCTACCTGAAAGGAGGTTGTAGAGAGGAGGGAGCTGGGCTCTTCTCCCAAGTGACAGGGGACAGGATGAGAGGGAATGGCCTCAAGCTCCGCCAGGGGAGATTTAGGCTAGAGATTAGGAGGAAGTTTTTCACGGAAAGGGTCATTGGGCATTGGAATAGGTTGCCCAGGGAGGTGGTTGATTCACCTTCCCTGGAGGTGTTTAGGGTGTGGGTGGACGAGGTGCTGAGGGACATGGTTTAGTGTTTGATAGGAATGGTTGGACTCGATGATCCGATGGGTCTCTTCCAACCTGGTGATTCTATGATTCTATGATTCTATGAAATATTTCAAATATACACAAGTGTACAAACAAATTGGCTGATGGTTGAACTTGAACTATCAAGGAAAGACTGAAATCAAGTAGAATGGTAGTGTTTCTCTTTCTGGAAGTGAGCCTGTAAGGAAAGGCTGCATCTGTACTGCCCACTGGAGGCCAAACAATATGCTTGCTGCTACAACTTTTAAGACTTATTAGAGACTTATTAGACCATGTAGGCAGGGATCTCTAATTGTTACAGAGTCCAAACTCATGCTCAGACCAAGTCTAGTTGGAACAAGTTGCTCTGGAACTTGTTCAGTCCAGGTTTGAGTATCTCAAACATTAGAGTCCCCACAACCTGTTTCAGTGTTTGACCAGTCTGATCATAATCGTTTATTCTTTTATAATGAATTGAGCTTTGTCATGTTGAACCGTGTCCCCACTCTCAATCTTCAGCTGTGCAGTTCTGAGGAAACCTTTGCTATGCCTTCACTACACCATCCTTTCAGGTACTCATAGAATCATAGAATCACCAGGTTGGAAGAGACCCACTGGATCATCGAGTCCAACCATTCCTATCAAACACTAAATTCAGAGGCAGCAGTAAGATTTCTTACATTTTTCTTCACAAGAATAACAAGCCTGCCCTCTCAGCCTTGTTTATCAAGTGCTCCAAGCCCATAAGCATCTTGAAACATCTTGCAGCATTACCTTTGTAATCCTTAGAGCACCGGGAGGAGTACGAAAGACATTTTATCAAGTGTTACTTCATTAGGGCTGATTTGTCTTCTCTCCCTCTACCATCTGTGACTACCTCAAGGCTGTAGGATGTGTCACTCGTACGGGTGGTCATAGCTGTGGTCATGCCCAGCCTGTCCTCCTTGCAGAAAGGTTCTTGACTGGACTTGCCTTAAGAATTTTTCCCTTCAGCGTTATTTAAATCTTGCTTAACATCGCAGGCCTGAGGTTATATCAAGTAAATAGTGAGTGTTTGATAGGAATGGTTGGACTCGATGGTCCGATGGGTCTCTTCCAACCTGGTTGTTCTATGATTCTATGAGGTTGTCCTTAAAAGTAAGTATAGATGGAACATGAGTCTTGAGTCTATTGCATCAAAAATTAGAGCATGTCTGAGCATTGCTCAAAAAATAGTATAAACACACAGAAAAACCGAGACAAAACTGGATTTCCTTTAGCTGTACTGTTCATTAGCCTTCTTACTAGACCACACTGCCTCTCACAGTCTGATATAATTCACACTCAGTATTTTCAGATTTCCTCACTTGGGCTTCTGACAAATGTTTTTAGGCCTAGAGGGGAAAAGCTGCTTGTTTTTGTGAAATAAAAACTGAAGGATTTTTACTCCTTTGCTGTTGACTCTTCACCCCCAAAATAGAAAGCAGAATCTCTGCTTTGTCTGTCTGGGAAAGCAAAACTCTTCAGAGTTTGTTTCCCTTCTCCAAAAGTTAACCTGCCCCCGTAGCTGGATGGCGTTTGTTTTCAGATAGAAACCCACACGCTTAGAAGAGATTTAGAAGTCCATCCAGGATAGAAACTTCACGGTAGAGTAGCACTTCTCAGTGCTAATGGGTACAAGGCAGTGATTGCGTATGGAACAAAACATTCCTCTCAGCCTTAAGATGCAAATAGTCACCTAACATTTTACACCGAACCATTGTTTGCCTTATCTCGCCTTGCTGAATGTGCTCGGAAAATCATCTTTTTAATTGCTCTTTTGAAACGGGAGAAAAAGAAACAAGCTGTTAATAGCGACGAAAATTCCAGCCCATTACATTTTCTGCCATTTGGATTATTTAATTATTTTTTATTTGCAAACCTCTGAGACCTCAGGCTGCCCGTGACAAACATCCTGCATAACTCAAAGGTCTTTACAGCCCTATTCATTCATGGCTTTGCTGTAATGCTAGACTGAGAGGGCTCTCATTAGAGGTAGGACCACTACTTCTTTCTTAATTATACAGAGCTAGAAATATTCCTGCCTATTTTGTAGCCTTAGTCTTCCATACTAATGTTTGATACACTACTTCAAAATAGGACATATAAAAAGGACTTTCTCTGCGCTCTTATTCTCTCCGTCCTTCCCACTAAGATTTTCCTTTCACTTGGGCACTGGAACAGGCTGCCCAGAGAGGTGGTTGATTCACCTTCCCTGGAGGTATTTAACAGACGGGTGGACGAGGTGCTGAGGGACATGGTTTAGTGCTTGATAGGAACGGTTGGACTCGATGATCCGGTGGGTCTCTTCCAACCTGGTTGTTCTGTGATTCCCTTTTACATTTGATCCAACTGTCTCTATTCTTGTGATCTTCTGGAGTCCTTCTCCTGATCAAGTATTTGAGAGTGCACTAGTTGAACACTTCTGTAGAATAACAACCAGAATAACTAAGAACTGGTTAATGCTGGTTTGTGTCCATTGTCTTCCTAATTATTTCAGAGGATCATTAAGGACACAGAATGTATGAGGGTTGTTAAGTTGCTTCCTCTGCTTTTAGCAGCCCCAGTTGGATAGGTTTTCTCAATGCTTCTTGGAGAAGCACTGACTGTTTTGAGTATTTCAAATCCATAGATATTGAAGTCATCTCAAACCTCCTGGAAATTCTCAGGAAGGGACAGATTCAAGGTCATACTGCTGTGCCCACCAGACCTTCTGGAAATTACGTCACCTGGGAGAAGACATAATGTCACACGTACGATGTGCAAAAGAGTAAAACATGGAAGAAGCAGAGACATAGAGCCACAATTCAAGATTCATGCTGTTGAATCATGCTTCTCTGGAGCAAGTCCAGAGAAGAGCAACAAAGCTGTTGAAGGGGCTGGAGAACAGGCCTGATGAGGAACGACTGAGAGAGCTGGGGGTGTTTATCCTGGAGAAGAGGAGGCTGAGGGCAGACCTCATTGCTCTCTATAACTATTTGGACGTAATTTAGTGTTTGATAGGAACGGTTGGACTCAATGATCCAATGGGTCTCTTCCAACCTGATGATTCTATGATTCTATGATTCTACCTGAAAGGAGGTTGTGGAGAGGAGGGAGCTGGGCTCTTCTCCCAAGTGACAGGGGACAGGAGAAGAGGGAATGGCCTCAAACTCCACCAGGGAAGGTTTAGACTGGACATTAGGAAAAAAATTTTCACAGAGAGGGTCATTGGTCACTGGCAGAGGCTGCCCAGGGAGGGGGTTGATTCACCTTCCCTGGAGGGGTTTAAGGGACAGGTGGACAAGGCACTGAGGGACGTGGTTTAGTGTTTGATGGGAATGATTGGACTTGATGATCCTGTGGGTCTCTTCCAACCTGTTTGTTCTATGATTCTATGATAATTTCATGGTGCTCAAAGCAATGGGCAGGCAACTGACATAACTACAGTATAACTGTTATCAGGGGGAAAAAAAAACCACTTTAAAGAGTGCATTTTTAAAATGCTCAGTGTTTGATATAATTTTAATTTGTTTTTTTTTTTCTTTTTTTTGCTAGAGCTTCCATTTATGTAATTAAAAAGAAAAGTTAGGCTAGTTGTAAGAGGTTTTATAGGCACCTCTTAGGGTGAAGCACACCAAAAAGCTGCACCTGTACTGCTGTCTTCAAGTGCTTCTCTGGGACCCATTTTTACATACAGGCAGCAAGAGAAATCAATTCTGTTCTACAAGCCCTGACTGGACCAATCTTGCTGTGCAGTGACGGTGGCAGATATTCCTCGGTGACTGAGTGATTCTTATTTTAGTAAACCAACCAGGAATAGGACATTCCTGGTGACTATGACATTCCTGGTGACTATGGAAGTGGTTGGAATCCCAGTGAGAAGGAAATGGAAGGCTTTAGGCTGGACATTAGGAAAAAAATGTTCAAGGAAAGCGTCACTGGACATTGGAACAGGCTGCTCAGGGAGGTGGTTGATTCAGGGAGGGTCATTGGGCATTGGAATAGGCTGCCCAGGGAGGTGGTTGATTCACCTTCCCTGGAGGTGTTTAAGGCACAGGTGGAAGAGGTCCTGAGGGACATGGTTTAGTGTTTGATAGGAATGGTTGGACTCAATGATCCGATGGGTCTCTTCCAACCTGGTTGTTCTATGATTCTATGATTCTGTGATTGAGGTGCTAGTTTAGTGATTGATTGGAATGGTTGGACTTGATTTTCTGGTGGGTCTCTTCCAATATGGTGATTATACAATTCTATGATTCTATGATTCTTCTTCAGAAACACATGCATCCACCCAAAATTACTGAAAAAAAAAAGAAGCCCATTTGAGTTTGTTTGGGGTTTTTTGGTTTGGTTTTTTTTTTTCCCCCAAAGATAAGCTTGGAGCAGTGTTATTATGAGACAGAGAACTTGATTTGCTCCTAGATGTAAGGCATAGTCTCTTAAGGCATTTTTCTCTGTCCCTCGGTCATCTAATGTTATTCATTCACTATAAAAGTGAAGCTTTTTTTTTTTTTTTGCAATGGCTGAGGTGTTTGGAAACGAACGTTTGAATTTGCATATGTTGGAACTGATTCATCCCTGGTGCCAGGGAAGGCTTTCTGCTGCGGGGAGGGGATCTGCAGCTGGGCTGAGCTGCCTGCAAGGCAGGCGAATGCTGGCAGGAGAGAACGCGTGGGCAAGGTGCCCGGGGGAAGGGGAGAGAGCTGATTCACAGCTTCCCCCTGGCAGCTCCTGCGAGCGGAGCACCCCCTGGGTGGTGCACAGAAGCTATTTCACATTAGGCACATACCCTGCCTTTGGCAACTGGCATGTTAGGCGGGATGTGCTGGTGCGAGGTGTGAGAACAGCGGGCAGCGCTTCACGACACTCGCTGCTGGGAAGCTGGGAAGTCCTGACTGCGAGCAGAACAGGCAGCGCGCAGAGGTGGGAGCTGAAAGCACACGAATAGTTAGGGCTTTTTATATATATACATATATGTGTGTGTGTGTGTGTGTGTGTGTGTGTATATATATCACCTAATATATAACCTAAACAGGCTGGACCACTGGGCAGTGTCCAATGGCATGAGGTTTAACACGGCCAAATGCCGGGTCCTGCACTTGGGGCACAACAACCCTATGCAGAGCTACAGACTGGGAGAAGCCTGGCTGGAAAACTGCCAGGAGGAGAGGGACCTGGGGGTGTTGGTCTACAGCCGACTGACCATGAGCCAGCAGTGTGCCCAGGTGGCCAAGAAGGCCAATGGCATCCTGGCTTGGATCAGAAACGGTGTGACCAGCAGGGCCAGGGAGGTGATTCTCCCTCTGTACTCAGCACTGGTGAGGCCACTCCTTGAATCCTGTGTTCAGTTGTGGGCCTCTCACCACAAGAAGGATGTTGAGGCTCTGGAGCAAGTCCAGAGAAGAGCAATTAAGCTAGGGAAGGGTCTGGAGAACAGGCCCTATGAGGAACAGCTGAGAGAGCTGGGGGTGTTTATCCTGGAGAAGAGGAGACTGAGGGAAGACCTCATTGCTCTCTCCAACTACCTGAAAGGAGGTTGTGGAGAGGAGGGAGCTGGACTCTTCTCCCAAGTGACAGGGGACAGGACAAGAGGGAATGACCTCAAGCTCTGCCAGGGGAGATTTAGGCTAGAGATTAGGAGGAAGTTTTTCATGGAAAGGGTCATTGAGCATTGGAATAGGCTGCCCAGGGAGGTGGTTGATTCACCTTCCCTGGAGGTGTTTAAGGGACAGGTGGATGAGGTCTTGAGGGACTTGGTTTAGTGTTTGATAGGAATGGTTGGACTCGATGATCCGATGGGTCCCTTCCAACCTGGTTGTTCTATGATTCTATGATTCTATGATTCCATGATATAATATTTTTTTATTCTAAAGCGATATAATTAATTTAAACCCATCGCGTGCATCTGTGCGTTCGAGTGCACGACGATGTTTTAAATACCAGCGTGATGCATTTAGGTCTGCTTAGAGGAAAATGGATTTCAGGGTAATTAAAAAACATGTCATGTTCTTTCTTATCCCCACACAGCTCAAAAAAAATGCAAGAGTGCAATATGGATAGTACCAGCAGCTAAGGACAGAGATATTGTGCATGCAGAAAGTCAGTAAATTAATTACATTTTACCTAAGGAGAAGAGTATGCAGCCAGCCATACCCAGTTTAGAACCAGTCGCTTGCTGGGATTTCTAGAGGCAAGAGCAGAGACAGAGCAATCTCTCAGCAGAGATAGAAAACACTGAAGTTACTCCACGAAGCCTCTGAGCCAAAATTACTTTAGTCTCATGCCTGGATTAGCTCCATAGGGCTGGCATCATTCCCTTATGCACAGAAAGACTGTACAGTGAAAGGAGTAACAAATCCTTCCCTTCTCCACTTCTTTCCAATCTCCAACCTGCACTTAGAATCATACAATCATAGAACAACCCGGTTGGAAGAGACCCACTGGATCATCGAGTCCAACCATTCCTATCAAACACTAAACCATGTCCCTCAGCACCTCGTCCGCCCGTCCCTTAAACCCCTCCAGGGAAGGTGACTCAACCCCCTCCCTGGGCAGCCTGTTCCAGTGCCGAATGACCCTTTCTGTGAAAAACACACACTTCTCCCAGTGTTTTCTGAGAGGGCTCAGCAATGCCCCACCAGGAGTGATCCCTGCCTGGATCCCCTGCTTTCCTGCCTCTTCCTTCTGGAACCGCACTGGATTCAATGCCAAAAAGCAGTTGACAAGAGAGGAAAAGATTTTTCTCAATTCCCTCTTTTGCTGTTCCTCTACAGAGGTATTTTTGCTGGCTCTTAGTGTTTCCTTTGATCCTCTTCCTTTCTGTCTGTTGTGGGTTTGGGTTTTAAATTTTCCTGTTGCCTCCAATGAGGCCTGATGTGTCAGTAGCATTCTGTTACGGAAGAAATATTATCAGGATTTTACATATGAAAAAGCAATATTTAGCACTTTTAATAAAACTGAATTTATGTGATTAAGTACTCCTTCTAGTCAGGCTGAATACAGGGAAATAGTTGACATATGAATCTAAATAGAACTTCTTTTTTTTTCATTTTTGGCTTACAATGCATCTTTATGAACATTTGATATTTATAAGGTTCTGACTTCACATGCTTTTGTAGGCATATTTGTGAGGACTAGAACATAAGTTTAGCCTTGAACATGAAAAAAATAGACTCAAGATCCACTGAAATATTCATTAACCGCATGCCTGTTCCACAGTTTATGTTGCCTCTTGAACCAATTCGAATGAACTTCAAATAAGCTCTGACTACAATTTGCAGAAGTGCCCAGCGCTAGCCTGGTTCTGCTCCCTTTGAAGCCAGTGATAAAGCTTACAAGGACTTCAATGAAAATAAAAGAGCGCCAGATACTTAAAATGACTCATTGTGCCTTGACAGCCAAGAAATGCTATGTTAAGGTTTCAAAAAACGCAGCATTTTCTCTCCTGACACAGTCATCTCAGCAGTGTGAGAGGACCAAGTGCCGGGTCCTGCACTTGGGGCACAACAACCCTAAGCAGAGCTACAGACTGGGAGAAGCCTGGCTGGAAAACTCCCAGGAGGAGAGGGACCTGGGGGTGTTGGTCGACAGCCGACTGACCATGAGTCAGCAGTGTGCCCAGGTGGCCAAGAAGGCCAATGGCATCCTGGCTTGTATCAGAAACGGTGTGACCAGCAGGTCCAGGGAGGTGATTCTCCCTCTGTATTCAGCACTGGTGAGGCCGCTCCTTGAATATTGTGTCCAGTTGTGGACCCCTCAGCACAAGAAGGATGTTGAGGCTCTGGAGCAAGTCCAGAGAAGAGCAACGAGGCTGGTGAAGGGACTGGAGAACAGACCCTATGAGGAGCAGCTGAGAGAGGTGGGGGTGTTTATCCTGGAGAAGAGGAGGCTGAGAGGAGACCTCATTACTCTCTACAAGTACCTGAAAGGTGGTTGTAGAGAGGAGGGAGCTGGGCTCTTCTCCCAGGTGACAGGGGACAGGACAAGAGGGAATGGCCTCAAGCTCCACCAGGGGAGATTTAGGCTGGAGATTAGGAGGAGGTTTTTCACGCAGAGGGTCATTGGGCATTGGAATAGGCTGCCCAGGGAGGTGGTTGAGTCACCTTCCCTGGAGGTGTTTAAGACACGGGTGGATGAGGTATTGAGGGACTTGGTTTAGTGTTAGATAGGAATGGTTGGACTAGAAGATCCGATGGGTCCCTTCCAACCTGGTTGTTCTGTGATTCTGTGTGATCTCAATAAACAAGTCTTCAATAAACATGAACAAATTGAATATTTGATGGGAATGGTTGGACTCGGTGATCTGGTCGGTCTCTTCCAACCTGCTGATTCTATGATTCTATGATCTTCAGCAATGTGAGAGGACCACGAGCAATGCAGACTCAGGGAGAGATAAAATCAGCTGGGAGAGAAGAGCAGGGGGACAAGAAGGATGACGAAAGGAGAGGTAATGGAAAGAAATAACAGGAGCAGAAAGAACTATCGACTTCAAGGTTATCAGAGACCATGAAAGGAAGAAGGAATGAGGGAAGAGCAGAGAGTTAAGATATCAGCTAAAGGGGAAAGAGAAAAATGAAGTGAAAGGAAAGCAGAAAAAAACTTAAAAGTGGCAAGAACAAACAACGAAGAAGGAAAATGGCCTCAAGCTCCACCAGGGGAGATTTAGGCTGGAGATTAGGAGGAAGTTATTCACACAGAGGGTCATTGGGCATTGGAATAGGCTGCCCAGGGAGGTGGTTGATTCCCCTTCCCTGGAGGTGTTTAAGGCACGGGTAGATGGGGTCCTGAGGGACATGGGTTAGTGTTTGATAGGAATGGTTGGACTCAATGATCCAATGGGTCTCTTCCAACCTGGTTGTTCTATGATTCTATGAAAAGGATATGGAAAATGAAGCGGTAGAATGTGGAAGAGAAACTCTGGAGAGGAATATGAATGGAAAGCTAAACACGTGGCAAAAGCAAATGGAGGTCCTTGCTCCTCTGAAGGAAAAAGAATAACAGATTGAAAATAGGAAGAAAGAGGCATGAAGAAAAAAAAATGAAAGGAGTAAATTAAAGCGTGAAGAAGTATGTAGATGTGCAGTTTCATTGAAAGGAAATGAGAGAAAATAAATCCATCCTTACAAACCAAGGTTTTCACTGGAAATTCACAGATAGGTTGTGCAGGTAGAGGCCTTTTGTCTAGGCATCCGAAGAGATTATTGAAACCTTGAAATTCAGAAGTTAAATGCTTTTGTGAAAAAGCAGACAATAAAAGACAACGGAGTGAAAATGGAAGAGCATCCGTGTTCCTGCTGGAATGAGACAACTTTTCTTCTGTGTCTTCATGAGGAAAAGGATCAGCAGCTCTCCCTCTTCACATACTTAAAATTAGGGCTTGACAATCTATCAAAATGCCTGGGACTGAGAATAAGATTTAGAGATTTACACATCCATATTGCCTTCACAGAGCTGGCTAGAACAGTAATGATCAGGGAGCATCGCTCCGGCTGCTCAGGAAGGTAAAGGCAAAATGAGTTGCTGGTTTCTGTCCAGTTCCTGCTAAATAGGTGTTTTCATAAAAATTACCGCAACCCTTACTGGAACTGACACGCCTGTGGCCAGAAAATCTCCGCTGAGGACCACACAGCTCTATTTATGATCTCTCCTCTCACCCTGGAGTGCTCCCTGCAGGTTAGTGGTGAGTGACATAGGAAGGAACGGAAGGAAAACTTGCTCTTACTTTTGGCCTCTTAAATAATTTAAAAGGGAACTTTTTTTTTTTTTTATATATATATAAAGGGCTGCAAACCTGTTGGTTTTTGACAAGCACTCAAGTTCGTAGAGACATAGACATTCAATAACCTCCCCAGACCTTGTGGAAAACTCAGTTTCTTAATTTGACAAGTCTTTTCATCCCTTCTCTTTCTTGCCCACTCCCCTTTTTTTCTCCTTCCTCACACATTCGATTCGGGGAACTGCAAACACACAAACTTTACAGGTTGTGCCTTTGTAACCTCTTGTTTCTGGACTACCTGACTTGGGAAAAAAAACCAAAAAACCCACAATATTTTGTTTATGAATCTGCATGTAGTTTCAGAAGACATATGGTTTTATAGCTGTGAACAGAGCAATGAATAAGAATCTCTACTTCTAGCCCATTTTCCTCTTCTCTATAAAGTCATTTAGCCTCTCAACGTCCCAGTTTTTCTCTGCCAAATTCTTCCTTTTTTTCAAAGCAGCATTGAGAGGTTTTATCCATTAATGTTTGTAAAATACATTCGGGTTCTTCACACGAAACATAGAAATGGAAAATATTATTGCGTCTTGTCTTCCAGCCTCCCAATCTATGAATTCCATTCCTGGTGATTCAGCCAAATAAAATAGAATCTCAAATACGTGGAAACTACCAGACAATAAAAAATAGCACATTCTGCTGTGAAAAAAAGCCCCACGGGAAACAATTATATTTCTCCAGCCTTTCTGAACCTACAACAGGAAATCACACCTCCGCGATAAAGATTGAAAGTAAAACTATGGGAAAGATAGAATTTTCTATTAAATCCCAGTTCCTCTGGAGTGTGGAGCACTCTGAAGAACCATTGTGAATTTTTTCCCAACTTACTGGTTTACTCTTCTGTTCAATTCATTATGATTTTTCTTCTGAGTTGCTAGCTGCATCTTCTTTAAATATTTCATTAGTAATTTATAGACCTGATAGACCTATATTATTTACATGTGTGTTCCTGTACTTACTCAAGGGAATATTGGCTCCACAATGTAGCAGGTATTAAGTGCTGTAAACTAAGAAATAAAAGGAATATCAGTGTTTAGAGCTGTAACACCAACGAGTCATGAAAGCTATTTTTTTAGCAACCCATTGCAATTGAATCCCAGAATAGTTCATTGGATTCTAGACAAGACTGTGATGTCTCATGGCATGGGCAGTGTGAGAATTAATGGCATCATTTTGGTTGCGTGGGAGATGATTTCCTCAGTGCAAAAATAAAATGTTATATCTTGCTATAGTTGGAATTGGTAATACTCTTCACCTTTATTAGTGACTGTCATTATTTCTTTATTTTTAGTGTCTGCTGAGTGCTATTATTAGAACCACAGAATCATAGAACAGTTGGAGTTGGAAGGGACCTTAAAGCCCATCCAGTTCCAACCCCCCTGCCATGGGCAGGGACACCTCCCACTGGATCAGGGGCTCAAGTTCCATCCAGCCTGGTCTTGAACACTTCCAAGGATGGGGCAGTCACAGCTTCCCTGAGCAACCTGGGCCAGTCCCTCTCATAGTGAAGAAATTCCTCCTTATGTATAGTCTAAATCTGCCTCTCCACAGTTTGCTCCCATTGCCCCTTGTCCTATCACTCCAAGCCTTTGGGAACAGTCCCTCCCCTGCTTTCTTGTAGCCCTTTCAGGTACCAGGAGGTGCTTATAAGGTCTCATTGGAGCCTTCTCTTCTCCAGGCTGAACAACCCGAACTCTCTCAGCCTGTTCTCATACGGGAGGTGCTCCAGCCCTCTGATCATCTTTATAGCCTCCTCTGGACCCGTTCCAACAGATCCCCCAATAGTGATAGTTTAAAAAAAAGTACAGAGTTAGCACAGAAACCTGTTAATTCCTGTGAAAACTGCATCCTAACATGCCCTCTCCTTTGTGAGAAAAAAGAAGCTGTAGTAATAAGGGCAGTGGACCTGAAAATATGCAGAGGGAAAGGGCTTGGTGCAGGCCATAAAGGGGCTCAAGGGTGATTGAAGGGCCAAGAGAAACCCTCCTTGATGATTCAATTAAACATTATCACCCTACTTAGTGAAATAAGCAACCATGTCTTACAATGACCTGACTTTTCCTGCAGTTTCCTGAATCTGGGCTTGCATCATTCTAGAGCCCAGGCTTCTGCTCAAACTTCTACATGTAAACGAATCAAACCTTAAAGACAAGATTGGACTGAGAGAAAGAGAATTCGCTGCACTGCTGAACCTTGACTGAATGTTTCTGAGAGAGAAAAAGAGAGAGAGAGCCTGAGTCCAAGCTTTAGCCCAAGCCCGAGCCCAGCTGTGAGCTGTGGTTCGGCTGTGTGTGTACTTCAAGAGTTTCCAGGAGTGCTGCCTCCTCTCTTTGTTTTACGAGGAGTTTTAGAGATAATTTATGTTTTAATATAAACTTTAAATGCAAGTCAACCTTAGCTATACTCAGTAAACTATGCGTATAGGACAAAACTATGCTAGTTCTGTCTTTTCACCTTTGTGTAGCATCCTATTTCTCATGCTTGTTGAGCTATAAATCCAAATATGTAAGCTACCTATAAGATTATCCAGCTCATGTAGACCTAGATAAAAGCCTAGGAATACAGGTTTAAACGTGGATCTTATTTGTTTTCTGCTCTGCTGATGTGAGCTGGTTTTTTCTAGTGAACTGAGCTTGCAGGAAGACATTTAACCATTGGCATTTGGAAAAACTCTCCTAGAGCCAATTTAGATATTGCATGCATTTCCACCCCTGTCCCAGCAACTTTCCTGAGCTTCTTCATGATGCTGAAAGCCTTTTTTAATCCCTGCACACCTTCAGTCCTTTCCCCAGAGAAGAATTGGTAGTGGGGTTTAGGTGTATTTATCTCAGTTTGGCTCTCACCTTGTTTTTGCACTCCTGCCATTGAATCTAAGCCAAATACTGAATCCAGCTGCCACAGCTGTTGCTATTCTGCTGCCTGCCCTGCTTTCTGCTTATGCTTATATTCCCAAAAAAGCGTCTCTGTGATGTTCTGTGAAAGGAAGGAGCCATCAAGGCGGTGCTAATTGCACTCCCCTTCACTGACAAGCTCTTTCTTTACTGGATGCCCTGAATTTGTGGTAAAGAGCTAGTGTTATTTGTTCCAAACTTCACTCTTTGCAGGGTAAGTTCCTTTTATCGCCTCACCCTTTACAGCACTGAAGTATTTCCTTTGCTGCAATAAGCTGTTATGTAGAGTCTACAAATACGTTTCTGATGCCACCAAATTACATTGACTTTAAGTGAAGAAACCATATCTCTTTTTCCACCTACTCTGATATTCAATTTCAATGGGTTTCACATCACTTACCACTACAGTTCTCTGACATTCCAGAGAATCCTAGGAAGGGAAATACAGTCATTATGTTCCTGGACAGGACAAGAGGGAATGGCCTCATGCTCCACCAGGGGAGATTTAGGCTGGACATTAGGAAAAAAATTTTCACAGAAAGAGTCACTGGGCACTGGAACAGGCTTCCCAGGGAGAGGGTTGAGTCACCCTCCCTGGAGGTGTTTAAGGGACGGGTGGACAAGCTGCTGAGGGACATGGTTTAGTGTTTGATAGGAAGGGAATAGGAATGGTTGGACTCGATGATCTGATGGGTCTCTTCCAACCTGGTGATTCTGTGATTCTGGGATTTTTATGGCACACGTTGCGCGTGATTGCTTAAGTCAAATATGTGGAGGTAGCAGTTGGTAGTAAAGATGTATGTATCAGATGTATGATCAGATATTCTGAAAATACCAACAGTTCCAGTGGTACAGGGACTTGTAGCTGTCTCTTTACCTAATCTGCTTCAGATAGCAAGTAAATATTGTAATAATGTTGTAATTGAAACAGACTGCTGTATATCTGCATGTTATATTTCACTCCGTGTAGGATAGAAACATTGGTAAATAGAAATGTTCCAGGATTTTAATATGTTCTCATTAATGGCACTAAAGATTTCCTCTGTTACACTTAGGTCAATATAAGTTTAGAAGATGAGACCAAACGTTTTGCCAAAATCAAAATCTGAAAGGGCTTTCTAAAATCCTTGTTTTCTTCTGGTTTAATCAAAAGTATGATTTTAAACTGAGGAGAACGTTACAAAGTCCTTTGTGAAGATTCTTGGTTCAGTTTACAGCAGGATGATTTCTTCTTCAGCTTCAATTGCTTAAGATTTTTTTTTTAAAGACACAAAAATGAGTTAGCTTTTAAATTAAGACTGACCAAATGGTTGAGGTGCAGTGGTACGATTTTAGGACTGATTCTAGTGCCTCTTCTAAATCCTCTTTGTTAAGACACTCTTAATCATGTCTGTCTGTAACAGAAGTCTGGGAAAAGCTGAGAAAAAACATTGTTCAGTTTTGAGAATAGGATTGAAAAGTCTGTAGAGGAAAAAGGTGGCTTAAGACAGCATGGGTTCATAAAGAGGTTTATAAAGAAGGAATCCAGCTCAGGTAGACTGCAGAGGAATCATAGAATCATAGAACAACCAGGTTGGAAGAGACCCATCGGATCATTGAGTCCAACCATTCCTATCAAACACTAAACCATGTCCCTCAGGACCTCATCTACCTGTGCCTTAAACACCTCCAGGGAAGGTGAATCAACCACCTCCCTGGGCAGCCTATTCCAATGCCCAATGACTCTTTCTGTGAAAAACCTCCTCCTAATCTCTAGCCTAAATGTCCCCTGGTGGAGCTTGAGGCCATTCCCTCTTGTCCTGTCCCCTGTCACTTGGGAGAAGAGCCCAGCTCCCTCCTCTCTACAACCTCCTTTTAGGTAGTTGTAGAGAGCAATGAGGTCTCCTCTCAGCCTCCTCTTCTCTAGGCTAAACACCCCCAGCTCTCTCAGCCACTCCTCATAGAGCCTGTTCTCCAGCCCCTTCACCAGCTTTGTTGCTCTTCTCTAGACTCGCTCCAGAGCCTCAACATCCTCCTTGTGGTGAGGGAACAGTACTGTGGCTCCTTGATCTTTATGCGTTTCAATGCCATGGACATTCGAAGCCAAAGTTTAGTCAATTGCTTTAATTACTTCTCATTCCCCTATCTTTTGATCCAACATATTTAGATGCTTCATTCAGGCTTCAGTGATGCCACTGGTCTTCATGGAAGAAGGAAAGAGGCATTTTAGATCACTGAAGATACCTGGCATTTAAAAAACCCCACACAGAATGAAAGAGTTCCTCTCCACAGATCTCAAAACATCTGTCCAATCTCAGAAATAAACTGCGAGAACACCTAAATCTTTAGATATGAAGGATGGTTCGACTCGTTGATCCAATGGGTCTCTTCCAACCTGGTTGTTCTATGATTCTATGATTCAAAATTAAGACCCTTTATATAAGATGCCTTAACTATTTGTTTTAACTTAAAGAAACAGCTAAACTTTGTGCTAGCCATGTGCAGCCACGGCAAGAAACAAATGGTGAGGGCAATCCAGACTGAGGTATGACTTCTTCACCATATTTGTGCTTAATTTGTGTCAGAAGAAGCCGCAAAAATTAGAGGTTTTGTCTTTCTACAAGCAGAAAGATTAATGTGTGATGCCAGCTTGTAAGTTGGCCTTCGAGATATTAAGAATTGCGGTAATCCCTATACCTCATAGTGAAGGCCACGGTGTTGTACTCGGCCCTTTGCAAAGACGTAAAGTAAGACAAAAGGAGAATTGTCTTTAGGGATATTGTTCAAACTTCTTATCCAAAGCACACAGGCTGTTTATTATGGTTTATAATATGGTTGGACTCGATGATCTGATGGGTCCCTTCCAGCCTGGTTGTTCTATGATTCTATGATTATATAGAAAAGGAACCAATGACGTAGTGAACCCTAGAGGCTTTACCAGCTTACGTCCTGGAACTCCTACCATATTTAGTGTCTCCTAATGAGTAACTGAACTGGTCCTGATAAAGAACGTTTGAAAACTCTGTTTAACAAATTCCAGATTAACTTACCTCTTTCGCGGTTACATTAACCATGTTTGAAGTTTGGCCCTGCTGGTCTCCTCAGAAGTAGGTAACACTTATTAGCTTTGAAGAGACAAAAGTTCAGCTTACTGGAAGGTGACAGCCCCATTGCACTGAATTCTGTGTGGCTTAATTCCTGATATTAAGAAATTTTCAAGTCTACAGAAACATTTGAAAGGCGAAAGTTTACTGGTAGGATCATCTTTGAAGAAAGCACACGTGTAGCTAAGGGGTGAAAGCCAAAGCCTGCTGAACTCTGTATGATCTGGATTCAAATAGTGAAAGAATTCGATGTTATGGAAATCTGATGTTTCAGAATGCAACATCTGAATTTTAGTGCATGCTTTTTTGAATCTGAATGCTTTCTTCAAGGGAAGTTTTAAAGCATGGCTGCAATTCAAAACTCAGTCTCTAGAAAAGCGACTGGAACTCATGTAGCATTCATCCGTTCAGTAAAATTAATATAAATGAATTCTTCCTTTGTCTTTTCTGTGATTTAGTGTAACAATTTGAATACCAACTCGTGATTTTACTTAGCATTATAATTTCGCTTATTCTGTGGTGATCACAATCAGCTTTGCAATGCAGAAAAAAAAAAACCCCACGTATTTTTTTATTCTTTGATGGCTGTAATGTCATTCAGCTATTAGGAGTCGCACTGATGTCTGTAGCAATGACTCCTCTGTCTGGTGGTGTAGGTTGGTGTGTGAGTGGGTTACCATTTATCTGCAAGAGCCAGAATTACTGTCCTGTCTACACATTCCCTTTTTCCTTAGGCATCTCCTTTGCTTCATGGAGAGGTGGAGGGATCTCTCCATGCTGCGACCTCCTGGTGCTGTGTGGTGGGATTAGAGCGATAGCTTTGATGGAAAAGCTTTTTTTCCATCATAAAGCGATAGCTTTTTTGCCATCATCTTCCAGCAGTCCTGGAAGACTGGGGAGGTACCTCTGGACTGGAGACTGGCTGATGTAGTTCCCATTTACAAGAAGGGTAGCAGGGAGGATCCGGGGAACTACAGGCCAGTCAGTCTGACCTCAGTGCCAGGGAAAGTCATGGCACAGGTGATCCTGAGTGCTATCATGAAGCACTTACAAGAGAACCGGGTGATCAGGCCCAGTCAACATGGGTTTACCAGAGGCAGGTCCTGCCAAACCAACCTGATCGCCTTCTATGACAAAGTCACTCGGCTGCTGGATGAGGGAAAGGCTGTGGATGTGGTCTTTCTGGACTTCAGTAAAGCCTTTGACACAGTTTCTCACAGCATTCTGCTACGGAAACTGTCAGCCTCTGGCCTGGACAGACACACACTCTCCTGGGTAGAAAACTGGCTGGATGGCCGGGCCCAGAGAGTGGTGGGAAATGGTGTTAAGTCCAGTTGGAGGCCAGTGACAAGTGGGGTTCCCTAGGGCTCAGTGCTAGGTCCAGTCCTGTTCAATGTCTTCATCAATGACCTGGATGAGGGCATTGAGGGTACCCTTAGCAAGTTTGCAGATGACACAAAGCTGTGTGCAAGCGTCGATCTGCTGGAGGGTAGGGAGGCTTTGAAAAGGGACCTGGACAGGCTGGACCGCTGGGCAGTGTCCAATGGGATGAGGTTTAACACGGCCAAATGCCGGGTCCTGCACTTGGGGCACAACAACCCTATGCAGAACTACAGAGTGGGAGAAGCCTGGCTAGAAAGCTGCCAGGAGGAGAGGGACCTGGGGGTGTTGGTCGACAGCCGACTGACCATGAGCCAGCAGTGTGCCCAGGTGGCCAAGAAGGCCAATGGCATCCTGGTTTGGATGAGAAATGGTGTGACCAGCAGGTCCAGGGAGGTGATTCTCCCTCTGTATTCAGCACTGGTGAGGCCGCTCCTTGAATATTGTGTCCAGTTGTGGGCCCCTCAGCACAAGAAGGATGTTGAGGCTCTGGAGCAAGTCCAGAGAAGAGCAACGAGGCTGGTGAAGGGGCTGGAGAACAGACCCTATGAGGAGCGGCTGAGAGAGCTGGGGTTGTTTATCCTGGAGAAGAGGAGGCTGAGAGGAGACCTCATTACTCTCTACAAGTACCTGAAAGGTGATTGTGGAGAGGAGGGAGCTGGGCTCTTCTGCCAAGTGACAGGGGACAGGACGAGAGGGAATGGCCTCAAGTTCCACCAGGGTAGGTTTAGGCTGGAGATTAGGAGGAGGTTTTTCACACAGAGGGTCATTGGGCATTGGAATAGGCTGCCCAGGGAGGTGGTTGAGTCACCTTCCCTGGAGGTGTTTAAGACACAGGTGGATGAGTTCTTGAGGGACTTGGTTTAGTGTTAGATAGGAATGGTTGGACTAGAAGATCCGATGGGTCCCTTCCAACCTGGTTGTTCTGTGATTCTGTGATTCTGTGATAAGCAAAATGACTTGTTATAGCGTTAGGCATTACACAATGGGAATGTCCCATTTGCTGTCAGCTCCACTCATTCCTGGTGGTGGTGGGGATGTCAGGTTGCTGCTGGAAATCTCCACTGATCTGCTGATAGTAGAGATATCCAGAAAGCATTTGTGCAGGCAGGAGAGGAGTAGCACACAAAAACATTTAAAGTTAAGCTCAGGTTTAGCATTGACTAGAGGGCCCCAGGGTTGGCACCTCTGGAAACAAGGACTGAGCCACTTCATGTTTCTTTTGATGGGCAGCTGTATCTTTCCTGACAGTAACACCGCTCCCTCTCTCTCTTATTCCTTTTCTAGGTGTCCCACCCCTGGGTGTGATGGCTCCGGGCATATTACTGGAAATTATGCTTCACATCGAAGGTACGTAAGTAGAAGCTTTTGTTCTTGAAATCAAACAAATGAAGGGCTAGAAGGGACCTCAGCAGACTACTCTTCCCTCTCTGAGTGCTGAAGCAGTTTCTGGTGCTGTATGTGGACATTTCTTAGTCTAACTCGTTCTCTTCATCACCAATTAATAACATTTTTCAGTCTTACTGTGGCTCACTACCCAAACAGGTAGGAAGATTTTTGCTAATGTCTAGCAAAAGCTTTGTAGAAATCTATTCCAATCTTTCTACCTTCTCTGTTAGTCCAGGGAAGCAATTCAATGTTCATAAGTTTCTGCTGCTTTACATTCTGAATGACTTAATTCAACTTTTCCTCGACTCAAACCGAATTCCTGCAGTTTTGCCCCCAACATTATAATTCCTGATTGTTCATCTCAGTCTCTTAAAGACTCCCTCTGTATTTCTTGAAATGTAAAATTGGACCTAGTTCTTCACCCCCTTTCCCAGATGAAGTCTTATCAGCTTTCATCAGAGGGGAAAAGAACATCTTCCATCTAATCTGCACCAGACTTGTTAGTGCATTTCAGACTAAAGCTTGGCTTGGTTTTCGCTTGCAACACATTGTACACAACTATCTCAATCCAGAATAATGGAAAGCGAAATGCATGGATGAAAGCTGCGACCTCAGCTGCCTAAAGTTTAACCACGGTCCTTACCAAGGAGCAAATGAAGCAAGAAAGCTTCACATTTACTAATTAGGGTATCACTGGCAACCCCAAAATGAATTATGGTGATACCAGTACAAAAGTAACATTACGAATGCTGTGAGATTAGCAATTGCCCTGTGGCTATTTGAGAACTATGAAATCATAAAGAAGAGTTGCACTGCAGTTCGTAAAAAACTATTTCACTGTTAAATCAAAGAATAATAGTGTAGCCCATCTTTCTTTTATTAGTAAATGCTTTTTCCTCCCATGTGTAGTAAAGCTGTTGATTCTGGATATTTCCTTGCTTTGCTAAGTCCTTGTAGGTTTACAATTGGCCATGACTAGTCAATACACAAATTCCCATTTAAAATGTATTCCCAGTAAAAGTAACAAACAGTTAAAAGTCAAAACATAAATAACTTCACGATTGGGAATGTGCTGTAAAAATGAAACATCACAGTAACAATTTCTGTAACACAGTTAAACATCAGAGGTTCAAATAGCTTTATAAAAAAGAAGATGTAAACATTTTAAAAAGCACTTACACGATGTAGGGGATTAAATCACACTTTCAAAGGGATTTAAGGTCAAATTTATAATGGCATTTAGCTGAATGCGGATTTATCATCTCACACCTCTACTAATAACGCACCTGGTGTAGTTATGCACCAACTTTGCTACTTCAGGAAGTTGCTTTTGTATTTGTCCATATATTCTATTTAACCAGAAACAGGCAGGACAGTGCAGATGTCAGAAACAGAAGAAACCTAAAAGCTGGCAAGGTTAGCAGGGAAGAATCACTGCATGTCAGCTCATTTTTAAACTCTTTCTCTGGCTATTGTCTCCTGGCCACTGTAGGACCAGGTCATGAGCTAGATGGTGTTAACTACCTTTGTCTGTGAACTCTTATATTCTTAAATTTCTGCAAGTGAGTTTGATAGGAATGGTTGGACTCAATGATCCGATGCGTCTCTTCCAACCTGGTTGTTCTATGATTCTATGATTCAGTGATTCTATGGACCAAGTTTTCATTTGATTCTGCAGCATACTCAGTGCAGATAACAATATAAAAAAGTAATTCTGCAAGACTGAGTGACTTGGAATCTATCCAGTCCATCTGGGTTCAACACATTCAACCTTTTGAAATGCCATTTTGTCTATATTGACTACATAACTCCTGGGAATATGTCTTCATTTCTCTTCCCAAAGGCCTCCAGCAGCCGCAGGTCCTTGGCTGCCTGCAGCACAGAGGACACTGATGGAGTAATATCTTCTTTGCTTACAACCACCAATGTCCCCAGGAGACCTGTCACATTTACACAGAGCTGGCCCTACACTCTTCAGGTCGTGGGATCCTTCAGGGACATTCTCTGACACAGTGAGGCTGGCAAAAGGCATGTTTTTTTAAAAGGGCAGCAAACCAGTAACTCAAATCTGGAGCTGTTAAGTATGAAAGACCCCACAGCACCTTCACAGTTAAGCTTTCTAATTCCCACATTGAAAATGAGCATTTAGCTGGCATCTGAGGTAGCATTTCTGTTTGCATTTCATAGATTCATAGAATAACTTGAGTTGGATGGGACCTTTAAAGGTCATGTAGTCCACCCCCCCTGCAGTGACATCTTTGGTTTGGTCAGGTGCTCAGAGCCCTGTCCAGCCTGACTTTGAATGTTTCCACGCATGGCTCATCTACCTCCTCTTCAGGCAACTTATCCCAGGGTTTAACCACCCTCACAGTAAAAAATTTCCTCCTTATCTCTAATCTAAATCTGCCCACTTTCATATTAAACTCATTATCCTCCATCTTAACACTACATGTCCTTGTAAGAATCGTAGAATTATAGAATCATAGAACAACCAGGTTGGAAGAGACCCACCGGATATTCAAGTCCAACCATTCCTATCAAAGAATCATAGAATCATAGAATCATAGAACCACCAGGTTGGAAGGGACCCATTGGATCTTCTAGTCCAACCATTCCTATCTAACACTAAACCAAGTCCCTCAATACCTCATCCACCCGTCCCTTAAACACCTCCAGGGAAGGTGAATCAACCACCTCCCTGGGCAGCCTATTCCAATGCCCAATGACCCTCTGTGTGAAAAACTTCCTCCTAATCTCTAGCCTAAATCTCCCCTGGTGGAGCTTGAGGTCATTCCCTCTTGTCCTGTCCCCTGTCACTTGGGAGAAGAGCCCAGCTCCCTCCTCTCTACAACCTCCCTTTAGGTAGTTGTAGGGAGTAATGAGGTCTCCTCTCAGCCTCCTCTTCTCCAGGATAAACAACCCCAGCTCTCTCAGCCGCTCCTCATAAGGTCTGTTCTCCAGCCCCTTCACCAGCCTCGTCGCTCTTCTCTGGACTTGCTCCAGAGCCTCAACATCCTTCTTGTGCTGAGGGGCCCAGAACTGGACACAATATTCAAGGCGCGGCCTCACCAGTGCTGAATACAGAGGGAGAATCACCTCCCTGGCCCTGCTGGTCACACCATTTCTGATCCAAGCCAGGATGCCATTGGCCTTCTTGGCCACCTGGGCACACTGCTGGCTCATGGTCAGTCGGCTGTCGACCAACACCCCCAGGTCCCTCTCCTCCTGGCAGTTTTCCAGCCAGGCTTCTCCCAGTCTGTAGCTCTGCATAGGGTTGTTGTGCCCCAAGTGCAGGACCCGGCATTTGGCCATGTTAAACCTCATGCCGTTGGACACTGCCCAGTGGTCCAGCCTGTCCAGGTCCCTTTGCAAAGCCTCCCTACCCTCCAGCAGATCGACACTTCCACTCAGCTTTGTGTCATCTGCAAACTTGCTAAGGGTACCCTCAATGCCCTCATCCAGGTCATTGATGAAGACATTGAACAGGACTGGACCTAGCACTGAGCCCTGGGGAACACCACTTGTCACTGACCTCCAGCTGGACTTAACAGCATTTACCACCACTCCCTCTCCAGCTTTCTTGCAGGCCCTGTTTAGGTATTAGAAGGTCACTATAGTGCCCCAGAAGCCTTCTCTTCTTCAGGAAGAACAACCCCATCTCTCTCAGCCTTTTGTTCTCGGAGAGGTGTTCCATCCCTCTGATCATCTTTGTGGCTCTCCTCTGGATCTACTCCAACAAGTTGATACAAGAAATACTCCAGTGGAAACAATATTCCATTAGTGACTATTGTTCACTTTTTCTCATACCATCATTTCAGTTTCAGAAGTGAAGGGTGACAAACTTCCCTCCTAAATGGCCTCCAACATGTCCCAGTATCATTTGTACATAAATGGCTCCTCAACATCAAAGCAGATTCAATTCTGACATAGCTCTCTGCAGTTCCACATCTATTATTTAGGAGGAAGTTTTTCACAGAAAATCATCTATTTAGGAGGAAGTTTTCATCTATTTAGGAGGAAGTATTTCACGGAAAGGGTCATTGGGCATTGGAATAGGCTGCCCAGGGAGGTGGTTGATTCACCTTCCCTGGAGGGGTTTAAGGCATGGGTAGATGAGGTCCTGAGGGACATGGTTTAGTGTTTGATAGGAATGGTTGGACTCGATGATCCGATCGGTCTCTTCCAACCTGGTTGTTCTATGATTCTATGATTCTATTCAATGTATGTAAGAAGGTAAATCATCACACATTGGTGTGTAATAGGCTGCCCAGGGAGGTGGTTGAGTCACCTTCCCTGGAGGTGTTTAAGACACGGGTGGATGAGGTATTGAGGGACTTGGTTTAGTGTTAGATAGGAATGGTTGGACTAGAAGATCCGATGGGTCCCTTCCAACCTGGTTGTTCTGTGATTCTGTGATTCTGTGATCTTCATATGTAAGGAATTATGCTGATATAAAAACAAAGCCATACATTTTCTTTGGAATAGTTTTTGGTTATTATTATAGGACAAAAAAATTTAAAGCAAAGGCTCCTCCTTGACATGTGAATCTGCTGTCACAAGGAAAATGAATTAATCATAACCTCAGCAGATGTCTGTCGGTGATGTCTGTTTAGAGGACCTGAAAGGATCTTAGAATTTCGTAATAAATCATAGTGGCAGAGTAGAAAGATCTATTGCAAAATGATGCACCAAAATACCAATAAGTAGGTGATAATTTAATTGATGTAAGATGAAGAAAGCATGAAATCATTAGTCAAGGCACAAATTCTTCATTCGGATTTCGTTATGAAAATGTCATCATCCACAAGCATATCCATCTGTACTCCTACTAAAAAAGTATGGCTTTCTGAGGCTTTTCTATTAGCTACTCAGTTTTTGGATGCAGATCAAAGAATCATAGAACAACCAGGTTGGAGGAGACCCACCGGATCATCAAGTCCAACCATTCCTATCAGACACTAACCCATGTCCCTCAGCACCTCGTCCATCCATCCCTTAAACACCTGCAGGGAAGGTGAATCAACCCCCTCCCTGGGCAGCCTCTGTCAGTGCCAAATGACTCTTTCTGTGAAAAATTTTTTCCTAATGTCCAGCCTGAACCTCCCCAGGCAGGACATTGAGGTCATTCCCTCTTGTCCTGTCCCCTGGGAGAAGATCCCATAAGCAGGGACACCTCCCACTGGATTAGGTGCCCGAACCCCATCCAACCTGGCCTTGAACACCTCCAGGGATGGGGCAGCCACAGCTTCCCTGGGCAACCTGGACCAGGGCCTCATCAACCTCATTGTGAAGACACTCTGTATTTGCCTATTTCGCATTTACCAACACAGAATTCTGTTCATGCTTGCATCACTCTTTTCTCTGCTGTCTCTTCCAAGTCATAGAGTCATAGAACCATAGAATCACAGAACAACCAGGTTGGAAGGGACCCATCGGATCATCTAGTCCAACCATTCCTATCAAAGTCCAACCATTCCTATCAAGTCCTCGCTGGCCTTGACAAGACAAAAATATGTTGCTAATACTGTTTCTGTCTCTTCTTCTTGAAGACAGGACCTCCTGCGCAACACAGAAGTGCCTTTTTTTAATGCTAAAACCAAAAATGTAATTTTTTTTAGTTTATTTCTCTGCAGAAATTTTTCTTGGGTAACACTTCTTTGTCTCTCATCCCGACACTTTAGAGATAGTGTCCTACTGGTGGACTTCTTGTTTAATATTGATATGCTAAGATGGAAGTAGCATTTAAATAGAGGAAAAGCATGATTTTGTGATCGACGTATTTGTGTCCTTGGATAGCAGCTACTTAAGAAAATCTTTAAATAACCACTCAAGTCCTTGTCAAGCCTGCTAAATGGTTTCAATAATGAATTCTTCATGTGCAAAGGAAAAGCTGAGCTTATAAAATCTTGCAATAGATATATCTTTTTCCATCTTGTATGGTTAAACCAACATTCTCAGTATGTAGTTAAATGTAGCATTGCTTAGCCTGACATATAGCTTTGTCTCCACCAAATCTTTTTGTCTGAGTGAGTTTTGAGTACTTACACCCTTTCTTGGGAAGGCATTGCATGGCTCTGAGCTCCGATATCTTTTTATCCAACTATTCTACAGGATTCTTACAGGACAATTGAGGAGGTTTGATAGTCTTTCTGATGTGTTCCCTTGAGAAATCTTTTGTCCTGCCAAGATATCCTGGGTTTTGAGCCTATTCTTTCTTCTCTTTCAGACATACAGAGGATGTAATGTCTCTCAGCCCTGAAATACTGCCTTCTATTCTTTTTTAAAGCTGTCTCTGCTTCTGCTGCTGAGTCAGCTGGAGGGATTATTAGGCGGAGAGTTTAAGAGCTGCTTTCCCTGGCTTCTTGAGGACAGGCTGCCTGTGCGTGTGGTCTGCACAGTGTCTGCAGTCTGTCCAGCAGCACAGAGATACACGGATTCCCCCTCGTGGTTGAATACTGCAGCTCTCGTTATTTAAACCACTCGAGCTCTGATTTTGAAAACTGGATGGAATTAAACTGTTCTGCCAGCTTTTCACACGCAAAATGTGTTGCTTGTAAACTGTACCCAGGAACAAGAAATTGCATTTTGAAATGTTTTTTTTTTTTTCTTTTTCGCTCAGTCTTTCAGGCTGTCCACGAGCTAAGAAAAGTGGAATCAGGATAGCACAAAGCAAGGAAGACAAAGAAGACCAAGAGCCAATTAGGTGAGAACAAACATTGTCAAAGGGCCTTCGTGTGTTTTACAGGTCATGTGCATCTTCAGCTTTTTATTAACACATAATATTATTGCGCGATAGTTATCCAAGAGCAGATGACCCTGTTGATTTCTATGGGTGAACTGGAAATCACGGATCTCTGCTGGTTGGATACAACCTTCTACAATTTAGAAACAGTTTTACACATGTTTTTCGCATAAAATTAAAAATACATGTAGATCTTTATGCCCTTAAAAACCATTAAATGTGTTTGCATGCCCTAGGCAAAGGTACATGCTAAATAAAGTAGTTACGTTAATTTAGAAGTGAGTATTTATGTGGGATTGCTGAACAACCCTGACTGTTCCTGCAGTGTGCAAGAGGAACAAGTGCCTATCAAGAGGTACAAATGCCTGTCAAGAGGTCTTGGCTTCTCTTGCAATGTGTTCTGCTACCTGTGGCCACTGAACTCAGCAGGTTTAGTGACTGCTTAGACCATTCAGGATTGGGTCCTTAGTGAAGAGTTACAGCATTATTTTAGTGTAGGACAAACATCAAATTAATTTGCCTTTGTTTTGACATGTGTTACTTAGCAGCATACTTCGTTTCTTTACACATTTCACTTTGAACGTTCTCATGTGTTCCATCTTACCCTGGTTATTTGGTTTTCAGAAGTTTACAGGGCAAATGTATGGGGGAATTCCCAAGTAAGAAAAAATATCAGATGAATACAGAGCTGCCTTTGTTGATCTGTCTAGACTGAGGCACATAGTTTATCACCTCTCCTGTTCAGAGAGTGGTTAAAGGTGCTCAGCGTTTCTGATAAGGTGATCACTTTATACCTCACTGTTTACCCCTAACACATTCACGACTTCAGACAAGTCTTCTTTAGATACCTTCCGCATAAATAAACTATGCCAAGGATTATACTAACTAGGATTTTATGCTTATGGAGTTTTTATGGGCCATTTTCCTGCTGAGTGGAGCTCAGTAGCCAACGTTTTCAATTCCAGTGTGATATTTATTGTAATGAACACCTCCAATTCAGTCTTTTTGTTGCAATTATGTTATATCAACAGCTGTGACTTTGTCTACTGACTAGCCTCCTTACAGTTTATCAAAGGACTTTTTTTTTTTACGTATTAGTAAAATTCTGCTTGTTATTTTACTCACTACAGGGTGTCTTGACTTTTTCTTAAGACCACAGGGCATGATTGTTCTTTTCTTTTCATGTCGGGTTTATTTTGACTTTGTTGTAGAGGCTGCCAGGTATATGATGGCAAGACAATAAAGTTTATCTCATCTATCTGCTATCCAGATGTCCAGTTCCTGGTTGTGATGGTCAGGGTCATATAACTGGAAAATATGCATCCCATCGCAGTGCGTCAGGGTGTCCTCTAGCTGCCAAAAGGCAAAAGGATGGGTACCTAAATGGCTCACAGTTCTCTTGGAAGTCAGTGAAGACGGAAGGAATGTCATGTCCAACCCCAGGATGTGATGGCTCAGGACATGTCAGTGGTAGTTTTCTAACTCATCGTAGGTGAGTAACTATGGCCTGTGCCTTTCCATTATTCTTATTGTTTCAACTAGATTAGCAAGATTTGAAGTGTAGCTTTTTGTGATGGCATTTCTCAGTTCCCTCTGCATTTCATTACTACTTTGGAAAAATGACGTTCCTACACTTATTTGTGGATGACTGGAAATCAAGAAACATGATTTTTTTTTTTTTTTTGATGCAAGTCCTTGCAGGTAGAGACCTGAATCTGAATGTGTGACACACAGAAAAATCAAAGGGAAAGAGTGCTCAAACTATGAAATTTCTACTGCTTTGTTGACTGACTCTGCACAAATTCCCTCAGGATAGGCTTTGTAATACACATCTGAATTGTCCTAATTCTCAAGGATGTTGAACACCTTCTTGGCTCCCCAACCTCAGAGCCTGGAACTGAAGAATTTAAGGAGCAAGTTCCACAAAAAGAAAGTATTTTTATTCATTTGGTAATGAAAATGTTCACTCAAAACCATAAACGTAGAATACGGCAGATCATTCAAAACTAATGGAATAGAAATATTTGGCAAAAGGAATACAAAGCCTGATTTTCATAAACTTTGCGAAAATAACAGAACTTTGAAAAGAACATTTTTTATCACTTGTAAGAGATTAAGGAAGAGAAAATGGCCAGTCTCTTGGAGATAAGTCTTGCTGCCATTTTAGAGAACAGCTTATGAAGAAGCACGGGTGTTCTAGGAGCTTTGGATGGGAATCTCAGCTTTAACATGACTGTAATGCCAGAGCAAATTTCTTATATAATCCCTAATATAAAACTCTATTTAAGTCAAGTCAATGTGCATAATTTGTCACCCTTCTCTAGGCAGACCTCAGCTGAACTTCGGTACCTTTTACTTAACTAGACCAATCTGATCTCGCTCCGCAGTCAGTTCTAGATAGAGAGGTGAAAAGTGTGCTGCTTCTTTCTCTTGCCTGTAACTATTTCTTTTGGTTCTTTCTTTGAAAATCCATTAGAACGTAACCCAAACGCCTTAACCTTACTGCAACCTGTCCATACTTTGAGCACATAATTCCTATTCATTGATTAAATTCAGACCTGTTTTTTACTCAGTATTTGTATGATGTCTACCATGAAGGTGTTTTGGTTCAATCCTGAGGTGCTACCAAAGTGGTGAAACATATCCTGCAGCTTCCCTAGTTTTTAGGGAGTGGCAGATGTAAAAAGACTCAACCTTCTGTGCAGATGTCCACATGTGGATTTAAGTTTCAGACTTTCAGTAAAATACCAGTATTATTAGTGTTCATATTGCAGTTTATCTTTCTTCATAATGCTGTGACATTTATTTAACTCATAAAGATTTGTCCATAAAATTTTAAAATTATTTTACCTCAGGTTCAGAGTTACAATATATTTACTGAGAGGTCACTTTCAGGGAGTAATTCATAGTATTCACGTTTTCGAGGAGAAAATTCTTACAACAAGAATAACTAACTTCAAAAGGAATGTACTGATATGGACTTAACTGTTTTCCAAAAGTAAGGGGTAGACACTATTTGGAATTATTTTTATTTTTTTCTTGATAGGAACGTTTTAATGAAAAAAAAAAGAACTTTTATTTTGAGAACCCAAAAGTTGACATTTAATCACATAGCAGCCATGTGCTTTTTTGAGTACTATTAACCACAGAGTCATAGATCCCCTAGTTCCAACCCCCCTCCCATGGGAAGGGACACCTTCTGCTAGATCAGGTCACTCAAAGCTTCATCCAACCATCCAGGGATGGAGCATCCGTAACTCCTGTGGTCAAACTGTTCCAGTACCTCACTACTCACAGTGAAAAATCTCTTCCTAATATCTCATCTAAATCTACCCTTATTATATTAAGTAGAAACTGAGGCATGTAAAAGGCTTACCTTACAAGACCAGTCTAGGGGCAGAAAAGTCTCTTGTTAGAGATCATAGAATCACCAGGTTGGAAAAGACCCACCGGGTCATTGAGTCCAACCATTTAGAAAGACTGACTGAAGTAAACTGATCATACTTACTTGTCTTAATATAACGAAGTGCTAATACTTCGAGTTGTTGTGAGAAAGTTAACAATTTCTTGAAGCTTCCATAAACTAGGACAATGCTAATTACAAGCTGTATTATTGTAAAATATGATTGATTCTTGTACAATTCCTAAGATGTTTTCATAAACGCTTAGTTCATTTGTTCACACAGAGTAAAGCACTTGGAGCCATTTTAGATGCTGTAGGTTAACGTATGTATCCTCTAGATGTTGGTCAGAAAGGTAGGTCTAGTGTCATATTTATCAGCCTTAATGATACTTCTTCTCAAATGGCATTTCATACCTGGATATGGACAACTAATCAAACTCTGCATATAGAACTGAACTTCAGAACAATTCACATGCCTTTAAGAGTCTACTTATAAGTGAACGAGATGCACTTACTGGACATTCAGTGACTGAAATCTATGGATCATGGACTGTTGTTCACTTCACTCAGTAATGTATACACCTGCCATTACTCAGAATTGTAATCTAAATCATAGAATGGTTTGTGTTGGAAGGGACCTGAAAGATCATCCAGTTCCAACCCCACTGCCATAGGCAGGGACACCTCCCACTGGATCAGGTGCCCAAGCCCCATCCAACCTGGCCTTGAACCCCTGCAGGGATGGGGCAGCCACAGCTTCCCTGGGAAACCTGGGCCAGGGCCTCACTGCTCTCCTTGTGAAGAAATTCCTCCTTATGTCTAATCTGAATCTTCACCTTTCCAATTTAAAGCTATTCCCCTTGTTTTATCTCTGTATGCCCTTCTAAACAGTCCCTCCCCAGCTTTCTTGTAGCCCCTTCAGGTACTAGAAGGTCTCAATAAATTCTCCTTGGAGCCCTCCCTTCTTCAGGCTGAACAAGCTCAACTTTATCAACCTGTTTTCATAGCAGAGGTGTTCCATTCCTCTGATCATCTTTGTGGTCCTCCTCCCAACCTGTTCCAACAGCTCCATATCCTCCTGATGTCGAATTTTCCTGAACTGGACAAAATACTTCAGGTAGGGAGTCACTATGTGCACCAACAGGGAGTGGGATTTCACTGGCTACAAACAGACACTTCTTGTCATTTGAAGTGTTCGTAGGGTATAGAAGATGACCAGAGTGAGTTGGCAATAATGAATGAAGATTTATGAGACACTCCCATGCTTTGATTATGACAGCTGAGTGCTGAACGTGCTTTGAAGAGTGTTGGCCTCATTGAATGAATGGACCCTAGACCTCCCTGGTAGCTTTGACATAGAGCTCGCATGTAGAGATTTAAACCTATGTATCCTAATCTGGACTTCAATCCCACCTAAATTACAGATTGGGCGTTTCCTTACCTAAGCACAAAATATCTGTAGTGTATCAGCTTTAATAAGTTGTGGCCTCATCTTCCACCTCTAACTACATTTTACTATAGAACTATGGCTGTAAATCTCAATCACAACCTTCTGAAAAGCTGCAATGCTCTGACAGCTTCACACTGAGACCAGGCTTATGTGAAGCCCTTTGCAGGTATAACTGTGTTCAGCATGTGTGGGCAGAAAGCAGGGCTATGACCGTGAGCTGAGACAGTACAGTCTCCTAGGGAAGCAGTAGTTAGAAGTCATAGAATCACAGAATCATAGAACAACCAGGTTGGGAGAGACCCATATGATCATTGAGTACAACCATTCCTACCAATTGCTAACCATGTCCCCCAGCGCTTCATCCACCCATCCCTTAAACCCCTCCAGGGAAGATGAGTCAACCACCTCCCTGGGCAGCCTCTGCCAGTGCACAATGACCCTTTCAGTGAAGAAGTTTTTGTAATGTTAAGCCTAAACCTTCCCTGGCAGAGCTTGAGGTCATTCCCTCTCGTCCTGTCCCCTGTCCCTTGGGAGAACAGTCCAGCTCCCTCCTCTCCACAACCTCCCTTCAGGAAGTTATAGAGAGCAGTGAGGTCTCCCCTCAGCCTCCTCTTCTCCAGGATAAACACCCCCAGCTCTCTCAGCCGTTCCTCATAAGGCCTGTTCTCCAGCCCCTTCACCAGCTTTGTTGCTCTTCTCTGGACTCTCTCCAGAGCCTCAACATCCTTCTTGTGCTGAGGGGCCCACAACTGAACACAGGATTCGAGGAGCGGTGTCACCAGTGCTGAGTCCAGAGGGAGAAGAAGCTCCCTGGCCCTGCTGGTTACACCGTTTACGATACAAGTCTTCGTTGTTGCCAGTACAACTTGGTTCTCTCTTGATAGGTCACCTTTCCTCCTCAGTACAAATATCCTTCTATCAGCAGACTTCTCTAGGCTTATCTATAAATTGCATGTGTTCTGTCCTTAATGTGTTGTTAGAGAGGTTCTGTTCTGCCATTCAAAAACAGCTGTTAATGTGCTGTTCTCCGAGCAGCTGTAAAACTCTGAAAACTGGAATAGCAGATTGGCTTGTGAAAATGATGCCAACTGTCAATTTAATTAAAAATACATGTGTACAGAGATAGAAGGTTCTGAGGCAAAGACCTCCTCGAGCTGCTGTTGTGCCTTGTAGACACGCTGTAATTCCAGTGATATCATAGAATCATAGAACAACCAGGTTGGAAGGGACCCACCGAATCATCAAGTCCAACCATATCACTGGACACTCAGCATGATCCACAAGTGCTGGTAAATCCTTACTTAGTTATAGAATCATAGAACAGTTTGGGTTGGAACGAGCTTTAATGATTATCTAGTTCCAACCCTCCTGCCAAGAGCAGGGACAAAACCTACTCCAACCGGTATCACGTAAGCTGGAATTTAAATAATTGCATATTTGTGCGTACATGTTTCTGAAGTAGAAGTAAGTAGCGAATCACAAAAATCACAAGTTTCAGTAAGTTTTGAATCCCACCCTATGAACAAAGGCACCAAAAACCGGTTTCTGTTTGTTTCGCGTTAGCCATGTCTCTCTGCAGAAATTTATATGAATAGTTTTATTTTATCGAGGAGTTTTGCATTAGGAGAGAATGGCAACAGAGCGTTATCAGAAGGTACTTGAAGCGTAGGATTAAGAGTGCTCTACTTCAAAAAAGGAGCCTGGGCTAGCAGGAGAGGCCAGTGTGAAATTAGGTGAACTATCAGTAATATAAAAATGAATTGGAGGGCATGTAAGCATGGAGTCAGTAGATAGGTAAATGAAATAGGTAATAATGAAATGTAAATTGGTTATTATACTGTAGCTTTCCATTTTGGTTCTTGAACAGGCCCTTATTTCCTCATATTTGACTTAAGAAGATTTTTCTGACTGGCATAATTTCTGAATTTTCTGAACGACATCATACAACGATCAGTTGGGGACCTTCTCAGAATATACTTGGATTTAGCAAACCTGCTCCTCAGCACAGAAGGGGAAATGTTCTCATGCTGACTTCAGTGGAAATTACACTCACAGATGCCTTTTAAGATTTAAAACAATGTAATTCTCCCATCTCCTCACCACTTTCATTTAAATCAGTGTTAACTAATTTCAGATACAGTTATGTAGCTTTTAAGTTCCCTTTACCTCAGAAAATTGCTGATTTAACTCCAGAAGGGAGCTCAGCCCCAAGTCTCTCAGCCTGTCTTCATAGCAGAGGTGCTCAAGCCCTTGGATCATCTTTGTAGACCTCCTAAGGACCTGTTCCAACAGTTCCATCTCCTTCTTAATTTGGGGATTGCAGAACTGGACCCACGACTCCAGGTGAGGTCTCACAAGAGCAAAATAGAAGGGGAGAATCCCCTCCCTTGCCCTGTTGGCAACGCTGCTTTTGATGCAGTCCAGGACAGGGTTGGTCTTCTGAATTCACTGAGTTGTTTCAGATACTAAATGCCAGTGACTCCTTTCAATACATGAAGCAATTTAATTGCTCAGAATTTAGAAGGAGGCAGTTTGGCAGATTGAGAAGCTTATGTGAAATAAAAGCTGTATTTTTTAAAAAAAAAAATTCTCTGATATTTGCAAATAAATGCAGAAAGGAACTTGGAAACTTTATTAAATAACTGAAAATACAGCGTAAAGCTGTATGAGACCTGAGATTCCTTATATATAGATGCCTATATGATTGCTACAACCTAGCCTGGACATTCCAGGTGTCACACTGAGCCTCTGTAAAATTTGCAGATTGAGTACCCACTCGGCAAAACAAATCATAGAATCATAGAATCACCAGGTTGGAAAAGACCCACAGGATCATTGAGTCCAACCATTCCTATCAAACACTAAACCATGTCCCTCAGCACTTTGTCCACCCGTCCCTTAAGCTCCTCCAGGGAAGGCGACTCAACCACCTCCCTGGGCAGCCTCTGACAGTGCCCAGTGACCCTTTCTGTGAAGAATTTTTGACTAATGTTCAGCCTGAACCTCCCCTGGCGGAGCTTGAGCCCATTCCCTCTTGTCCTGTCCCCTGTCCCTTGGGAGAAGAGCCCAGCTCCCTCCTCTCTACAACCTTCTCTCAGGTAGTTATAGAAAGCAATGTGGTCTCCTCTCAGCCTCCTCTTCTCCAGGATAAACACCCCCAGCTCTCTCAGCCATTACTCATAGGGCCTGTTCTCCAGCCCCTTCCCCAGCTTCATTGCTCTTCTCTGGACTCGCTCCTGAGCCTCAACATCCTTCTTGTGCTGAGGGGCCCACAACTGAACACAGAATTCAAGGAGCAGTCTCACCAGTGCTGAGTACAGAGGGAGAACCACCTCCCTGGCCCTGCTGGTAACAGTGTTTCTGATCCAAGCCAAGATGCCATTGGCCTTCTTGGTCACCTGGGCACACTGCTGGCTCATGTTCACTCACCTAATGATTGGTTCAAAAAGGAATTTATTTGTACAGACATTCTTAGTAATAAGATTGCTATTGGCACAGAATATCTGTGTGAAGGGAAAAGAATGAAGGAGAGGAAGGGAGAGGGAGAGAAGTGCAAGGACACCCACTGTCCTTCTCTCTCCCAGGAAGGTGAGTGCACTCCAAAGGCCCCTCTTCTAGAGTATTATTTATAATTTTTTGTGGGCCTGTGCAGCACTTCTTTACAGCAGTGTGCCCAGGTAGCCAAGAAGGCCAATGGCATCCTGGCTTCGATCAGAAACAGTGTGACCAGTAGGGCCAGGGAGGTTATTCTCCCTCTGGACTCAGCACTGGTGAGACTACTCATTGAATCCTGTATTCAGTTGTGGGCCCCTCACCACAAGAAGGATGTTGAGGCTCTGGAGTGAGTCCAGAGAAGAGCAAGGAAGCTGGTGAAGGGGCTGGAGGACAGGCCTGATGAGGAATGGCTGAGAGAGCTGGGGGTGTTTCTCCTGGAGAAGAGGAGGCTGAGGGGAGACCTCATTACTCTCTCCAACTCCCTGAGAGGAGGTTGTGGAGAGGAGGGAGCTGGGTTCTTCTCCAAAGTGACAGGGGACAGGACAAGAGGGAATGGCCTCAAGCTCCACCAGGGGAGATTTAGGCTGAACATTAGAAAAAATTCTTCACAGAAAGAGTCATTGTGCACTGTCAGAGGCTGCCCAGGGAGGTGGTTGATTCACCTTCCCTGGAGCTGTTTAGGACACAATGATGGAACTTTCACTCTGGACTGGGGCAAACTAAGGACAGCAGAAGGTAATGCTGTGATTTAGTGCTGTGAACCACAGTGCAAAATTGAGGTGTCACGAGAAAATACCTTGTGTATAAACAACAAAAAAAATAATTCAAGTATCCCTCAAAACACAAAGAGTCCAAACTGCCAGATGAATGCTCCGGATGCTCTTAACATCCGGAATACTGTGTTTGTGAGGAATTGCCCAGCAATTATATCTCTAGGGAACCAAAGGCTACAAAGCACTTTTGAAAGCGGTTCCTGTGCTATGTTGGTGACAACTTTGAAAATGGTATAAACTTTGCCGAGAGGAATTTTTTTCTTGTTCCTGCACTTAGCTAGTTGTGAAATGTAAATACTGTCAAACTTCAGATCTGTAAAAAATCTTTAATATGCAAGATATTAAGTTATTCGATTGCATCAATTCCTAGCCAGGCCTTTTGTCAACTCAGCTCTCATCCTTTATTTTCTTTGTTGCTACACTAAGTTGACAGAGTGTCACATTTGAGTCAATATTAATTCAATTTTAATTCTCTTTTTTCCCCTGCGAGGCTTTTCGAAGTTATTTGGGGTAGGTTTTATTTGGTTTCTAATCTTGCTGTACCCTCCCTGCCATTGATCTATTTTGCTATTTCCTACCTCATTTTTTTTTTTTTCCTACAAGCTCTATGTTGAAATTCAGCAGGAAAAGGTTGCACAATGTTAAGACTAGAGGAGAATCGTAGAATCATAGAACAACCAGGTTGGAAGAGACCCATCGGATCATCGAGTCCAACCATTCCTATCAAACACTAGACCAAACTCACTGCATTTAACAGTAAATACAACTGACAAGGAGAAGCGTCGTCACGATAACATTATCGAAAGATGACAGAAGCGCAAATGTGCTGACATCTCCAAGAAGGCAAGGAGAGAAACATAGCGATTATATGTAATAATAATATATGTAAAGAAGGAAAATATTAAACTAAAATCTTTGAGGTGGATCTAGTTGTACAAAGGATTTTTTGACTTAGGAATTTTGTGTTGACCCTTAAGTTCAAGGGAAAAGGGTCTTTTTAAATTGGTCTCCAGTACCTTCATCTTGCCATACTCCTCCTCTTCCATGGTATCTGTGGTGATGTTGAGGCTCTGAAGCAAGTCCAGAGAAGAGCAACAAAGCTGGAGAAGGGGTTGGAGAACAAAAGGAACAGCTGAGAGAGCTGGGGGTGCTTAGCCTGGAGAAGAGGAGGGTGAGAGGAGACGTCGTTGCTCTCTATAACTACCTGAAAGGAGGTTGTAGAGAGGAGGGAGCTGGGCTCTTCTCCCAAGTGACAGGGGACAGGACAAGAGGGAATGGCCTCAAGCTCCACCAGGGGAGGTTTAAGATGAACATTAGGGGGAAAAAAAAAATATCGAAAGGGTTATTGGGCACTGGCAGTGGCTGAGTCACCTTCCCTGGAGGTGTTTATGGGACGGGTGGACAAGGCACTGAGGGACATGGTTTAGTGTTTGATAGGAATGGTTGGACTCAATGATCCTGTGGGTCTTTTCCAACCTGGTTATTCTGTGATGATCTACTGAGTGTGTCTAGGTGACACCTGTCAGATGCTTCTGTCTCTTCCAAGTCTATGTCTGTTTTCCTGAGGACAGCAGAAGGCATCTCTTAACTTGGAGTAATACCTGGTGAAATATCAAGTCTTGCTCCAATTCACAGACAATTAGACATATTCACTGAATCACTGGGGCTGTTTTCCCTCAGTATGGACAAAACAAAGGAATCATAGAGTCGTAGAATCACAGAATCATAGAACAACCAGGTTGGAAGAGACCCATCGGATCATCTAGTCCAACCATTCCTATCAAACACTAAACCATGTCCCTCAGCACCTCATCCACCCGTCCCTTAAACACCTCCAGGGAAGGTGAATCAACCACCTCCCTGGGCAGCCTGTTCCAATGCCCAATGACCCTCTGTGTGAAAACCTTCCTCCTAATCTCCAGCCTAAATCTCCCCTGGCGGAGCTTGAGGCCATTCCCTCTTGTCCTGTCCCCTGTCCCTTGGGAGAAGAGCCCAGCTCCCTCCTCTCTACAACCTCTTTTCAGGTAGTTGCCATAACAATGATATACAAATATATTGAGAAATGGATTATTTTCCCTATGACATTGGGGAAAAAATAAAGAACCTGACCAGACACCTACACTGAAAACCTTCACATAGATCAGTTAAAATCTGGCAAAAGGAAGAAGTGACTAAATGCAGAGCCTGGTTGTTGAAAGAGTTAGACCCTTTGAGTGCAGGTAGCTCTGCCAACTCTTTTCATTACGTGCTGGAAGAAGGATTGAATAGCATTTTAATCAGAGGTACGGTCTATTAAACTAGAAGGCTTCTAACCGAGAGCTAATCTAAAAGGACTTAAGAGTTTTACTTACCTTAGGAAAGTCAAGGAGAGAACGATATGAAATTTATATTAGAAAAAGGAGACTGCACAATATAAACAAGAAAAATCATTTTGCCGAGCAGACCTGACAAATGACAGCAGACAGTAATTTGTACAGGTGCTTGCAGTATGACAGCCTCTTGATTTCAGGCACTTAGCAGCAGCTCTCTGAGTATAAACCTTTTTGTCCTCGTTCCAGACACAGCCCATAAAAAAAAAAAAAAAAAAAGAAAGCAGAGATGACTGGATGGCTTTTTAGATTTCAGGTGGGATGATTTTTCCTCTTGAAGTACCTTTTTGTCTCTGCTGTCTCTACAAGTGCGTAGAGACACTGTGCTTCATTTTAAGTGCCTAAGTGAGCTGGGCTTGGTCCTAAATAGGTCACTTGAAATTCTGCGCAGTTGAAGAGCACTAATCAGAGGTATGTAGCTGGAGATACGCTTTATCTCTTTATACACAAAGAAGTCTCAGCCTTTTTTTTTCTCTCCTTCACCATATGTGCCCTGGGCAATCAACCACTAAATCCACTGGTCTCCAGCTCATCCGTCCTGTTGTGTGCAGTCACAGGGCAGGAGAGAGGCTGATAAACCTGGCAACAGCCAGCTCGAGGGGCACTCAGTGGTGCCTTGTAAATTAGAATCATAGAACCATAGAATCATAGCACAACCAGGTTGGAAGGGACCCATCGGATCATCTAGCCCAACCATTCCTATCAAACACTAAACCAAGTCCCTCAAGACCTCATCCGCCAGTGCCTTAAATTAGTTCTAGGGCCAGCTGTAAGTCACGCCACGTGCTGCAGTGCTTCCTTACTCGCCAAAGAGTAAATGAGAGCTTTTGGAACAGTTGTTGCATGAGTATGCAAGAGCCAAGCCTCTTCCCCTGTTCAGGGGGAAAAGCCCCTTAGCGCCTGTGAGAAGCCCACCCGCAAAGCCTCTTTGCTGACTAAGCAACTTTAATTAACAAAATATAGTGTAAATTTGCCAGAGGACTGGTGTGCCCAACTGAAGGGCAACTTTGGCAGTGTTCTCACAGCTCCAGCAGTACAATACTCATTAATCCTCTTCGTGGTGTGTATTTATGCCCCTGGGGAGTTCCTTTCAAATTGAGTTTGCTCTCAGAGCCTTTTCCTTCAGCGTCACCCTGTTTACAGTTCTGCAAAATTTCTGCTTTTGCTTTTCTTACCTGATGTTTGTTTCATGCTTTTGTTATGAGGGATAGACACAATTAAGCTGTAACACTTACCTCACCTGTTTATATCATAGAATCATAGAATCACCAGGTTGGAAGAGACCCATCGGATATTTGAGTCCAACCATTCCTATCAAACACTAAACCATGTGCCTTAGCACCTCGTCCACCCGTCCCTTAAAACCCTCCAGGGAAGGTGAATCAACCACCTCCCTGGGCAGCCTCTTCCAATGCCCAATGATCCTTTCAGTGAAAATTTTTTTCCTAATGTTCAGCCTAAACCTCCTCTGATGGAGCTTGAGGCCATTCCCTCTCATCCTGTCCCCTGTCACTTGGGAGAAGAGGCCAGCTTCCTCCTCTCCACAACCTCCTTTCAGGTAGTTGTAGAGAGCAATGAGGTCTCCTCTCAGCCTTCTCCTCTCCGGGCTAAACACCCTCAGCAATTTTTCCTAGTCCTTCAACAAGCACAACAATTTATTTAATGGAATAAAATCTCAGCTACTTTTCTCAGCAGTGTTGGAAAGTGACAGTGACCAGACGTTGCCACTTTTGAGGTTACATCAAAGTTTTAGTTTTTTTCACTTATGTTACCCTCCAGACCGAACATTTAAATGGAAGTTCTTCATCACCAACATCCAGGTGTGAGTTGTAAACAGACCTGGTCTAGCAGGAGGTGTTTCTGGTCATGGCAGAGTGGGTAGAATTAAATTACCTTTAAGGTCCTTTCCAACTCGAATCATAGATTCATAGAACAACCAGGTTGGAACAAGACCCATCGGATCATCGAGTCCTACCGTTCCTATCAAACACTAAACCATGTCCCTCAGCACCTCATCTACCCGTCCCTTAAACACCTCCAGGGAAGGTGAATCAACCACCTCCCTGGGCAGCCTGTTCCAATGCCCAATGACCCTTTCCGTGAAAAACTTCCTTCTAATCTCTAGCCTGAATCTCCCCTGGTGGAGCTTGAGGCCATTCCCTCTGTCCTGTCCCCTATCCCTTGGGAGAAGAGCCCAGTTCCCTCCTCTCTACAACCTCCTTTCAGGTAGATGTGGAGAGTAATGAGGTCTCCTCTCAGCCTCCTGTTCTCTAGGCTAAACACCCCCAGCTCTCTCAGACGCTCCTCACAGGGCCTGTTCTCTGGCCCCTTCACCAGCTTCTGTGATTTTATCAAAAAAGAAACCCAATCCCAAACCTAAAAAGAAAACCTTCATACAGGTAACAAATCATAAAAAGAGGCATTTCAATTGGAATTATTCTTTTCCAGTGAAGAATTCTGAAACTGAGCTGGACAGATTATTGGTTTTTTCCAGTATGGCACAAAGGCAGCTAAGGTTGTGTGGCCAGAGGAGAGGACGAGTGATTCCTCTCTGAGTCACAGCAATCTCTACACAAACAAAAGTAGCTTGTTTGCAAAACCTCTCTCCTGGATTCCCTTTACTTCACAGCTCAGTAAGAAGCAGAAGAAAAACCCAGTCACCCTTGAATGTAAATAAAAGCAAGTGCTGGGCTAGGGAGGCTTCCTTTTAACTCTGCTGGAGTTATGTATAAGAGTGTTTAATTCTTTAAGGTATGTAGCAGAATTTACTCATGGGAATAAGGGAATCACTAAAGCTGATACCCTTCAACATAGCAAAAAAGAGTGGTTTGTGGGTTTAATATTAAACCGAGGAAAGGGCTACTTTGATCGCTGAGTTTGATCTCTTACTTGAACTTCAAACATTACCAAATAGCACAGGAGCTTAGGCATAAAAGTAAGGTTTCATCCATTAACAAAATGAAAGATCAGTTTTCACTGTGATCTGTATTTCTCAAAGAAAAAGATTCACATCTCGGTCTTGTTTTGGATCTATCTCTAGTTAAAGGAGGTGTCTTGAGTGCGACTTGTTCCTTTCCCTAGTATGTGGACATCGGTTTCTTTAATAAGCAGGAAAAGTGTTTCGTTTTTCTAAAATTTTTGAAACATCTCTGTGGCAATGAATCTATCAACGAGGTGCTAAGGGACATGGTTTAGTGTTTGATAGGAATGGTTGGCCTCGATGATCCGATGGGTCTCTTCCAACCTGGTTATTCTATCATTCTATGATAGAATTATTTTTCTATGATTATTTTTACTATGATAGTGTTTATAAAGTTGGCCCACAGGATGCTTTCTGGGTACTTCAGGTTGAGGCTCTCCTGTATATTTTTTTTTTTCATCCTGTGCTTCCTTTCTTCGTAAACCTAAGCATTTCACACACCAAATGTAAAAGTTGCATTTCTTTCTGACCTGTGTCTCCTCCTTTCCCACATCCCCTCTTCTCTCTTTGGAAAATGTTTTCTTCAGTTGACAAGACAAGTACAATTCCTTTAGCTTCAAGGGGAACACAGCTGCATCTGGCTGCTGAGGCAAAAAAAATGTATTTAACAGAGCACAGCTGGAACCCAGATAACTAAAATCAGTCACCCAGACAGTGGTTCCACTTGATTAATGAACCTCCATCCTGATGGCCTCTCTTGTTTGCATCCCTGAAGATCAAGCAATTACATTCTTGTAGCAGTTCAGGGGTTTAGCTCATATTCATTTCTTTTCAAACTCTACTTCTGGATAAATGTGCGCTAAATGCAAGGTAGAGGCCCCTTTCAAACTTATTTTCCCACAAATAAGAAGAGGAGAAGAAGGAGAAGAAAAGGAGAAGAGGAGGCTGAGGGGAGATCTCATTGCTCTCTAAAACTACCTGAAAGGAGGTTGTAGAGAGGAGGGAGCTGGGCTCTTCTCCCAAGGGACAGGGGACAGGACAAGAGGGAATGGCCTCAAGCTCCACCAGGGGAGATTTAGGCTAGAGATTAGGAGGAAGTTTTTCACACAGAGGGTCATTGGGCATTGGAATAGGCTGCCCAGGGAGGTGGTTGATTCACCTTCCCTGGAGGAGTTTAAGGTGCGGGTGGACGAGGTGCTGAGGGACATGGTTTAGAGATTGGTGGGAATGGTTGGACTCAATGATCCAGTGGGTCTCTTCCAACCTGGTGATTCTGATTCTATGATTGGGTCTGGCTGAATTTCTACTGTCAGACTTAATCTCTAATTTGAGAATGAAACGTACGGTCTAACACATCATCCTTGAAAGGCAGCCTCTGCACTAGGTTACAAAATACTGCGAAAAAATAAATTGAACTGTTAGATTAAAGTGATCTAGGGTCAGATCCTGCAAATCTCCTGCAAGGCACGCGCTAAAATTTGAGAAGCTCTCAGTTTTTGCTGGTTAGCTGGAGACATCTGACATCGTAACACATAATTTAGAGTTTGTTGGGCATCGGTGCTAAACGGGGAGGGGCATGACTGGGGCATAACATGCAGCTCTGCTTTGCAAAGCATGGCACTAACCATGCAACAGCTATTTCTATATACTGTACGTGTGCAGGACTCACAGGTAAGAAGGGCTGAAAGGGATATCACAGAATCATAGAACAACGTCCTTGCTGTGGTGAGGGGCCCACAACTGAACACAGGATTCAAGGAGCAGTCTCACCAGTGCCGAGTCCAGAGGGAGAAGAACCTCCCTGGCCCTGCTGGTCACACCATTTCTGATCCAAGCCAAGATGCCATTGGCCTGATGATGGCAGAAGCAAGTGAGATAACTGTGATTAATTTTACCAGTTCTCCACTGGATTGAACAAGTTGAAGTATTTTATATTTGTGTAAAAGTTAGTGAAAGGTTTGCTAAAATAGAAAACAAAACTAAAGCAGGGTTACACTCATTCCATTTGTAGCAGAAAACTTATGACAGGGATTAAATAAAAAGGCTTTAAACTTGATGTGAGGATAAGCATTATCCTTCCCCAAACTACTAACTATCATGTTTCTCTTGGTCTTTTTATTATTATTATTATTTTTGAGATATTTAAAGTGTATAACTCTTAAAGCACTGAAGTGGCTCTAAGTTGAGCTCTTGTGTCTGCTGCTCATGGGAAGACAAATAAAAAGTCAAGATATTTGAGGGAAATAAAGACAGATATGCCTTTTCATCCTTCTGTCTCCTTTTGCCCCTGCAGCTGTATCAAATATTGATACACATTGATAAATATTCATATCAGGTGTCCTGGCCAATGAGAAGCTCGACATGAGCCGTCAACGTGCTCTTGCAGCCCAGAAGGTCAGTCTTGTCCTGGGCTGCATGAAAAGCAGCGTGACCAGCAGCGCGAGGGAGGGGATTCTGCCCCTCTGTTCCTCTCTTCTGACAGCTCACCTGGAGTCCTGTGTCCAGTTCTGGAATCCTCAACAGAAGGAGGAGATGGAGCTGTTGGAACAGGTTGAGAGAAGGCTACAAAGTTATCAGAGGGCTGGAGCACCTCCCATACAAGGACAGACTGACGGAGTTGAGGTTGTTCAGCCTGGAGAGGAGAAGGTTCCAAAGGAGACTTTATAGCTACCTTCCAGTAGCTGAAGGGGCTACAAGAAAGCTGGAGAGGGACTGTTCACAAAGGCTTGGAGTGATAGGATGAGGGGCAATGGGGATAAGCTGGAGACAAGCAGGTTTATACTAGGCATAAATTGGAATTTTTTTCACTGTGAGGGTGAGGAGGCCCTGGCCCAGGTTGCCCAGGGAAGCTGTGGCTGCCCCATCCCTGGAGGGGTTCAAGGCCAGGTTGGATGGGGCTTGGAACCCCTGATCCAGTGGGAGGTGTCCCTACCCATGGCAGGGGTGGGACAGGATGATCTTCCAGGTCCCTTCCAGCCCAAACTATTCTATGATTCTATGATTCTATGATTGAGCCCTTATTCTTTTGATGAGAAAAAGAAGAAAAAAATGACATTTTTCTGGGATGGCTGCATTTGGTAATAGTAACCCGTGCTTTTCAGAGAAACATCTTCAATAATTAAACATCCTACTTAAATTACTCTATTTAATAGGGAGTTGAGTCTTAACTAAATGCTTTTAATCAAAGATGCCACATCCTCAGAAAGTTGTTCCACATTACAGGCATTTATGTAAGTATCACAGAATCATAGAATCATAGAACAACCAGGTTGGAAGAGACCCATCGGATCATCAAGTCCAACCACTCCTATCAAACACTAAACCATGTCCAAAGTAGTAGCTTTGAATTTAACTTGCACAATTAAAAGGTGAAGAAAAAAAGTCTTCCTTTGGATCCGAAGAGAAAACATTAATGTGGCTGCATGCAATGAGAAGCACATGATGATACTGAGGTTCGATGTCTGTGAAAGTTTAAATACTGAAGCAACAGACGATTATTTACTAAGTTTCCATATTCCCACTACTGCTAAAGCTTGCTTAGAATAACACTAACTAATTTTCCATCATTAAACTAGATAAATTATGTGTTTTTTTCCCTTACCTGTGATAGCACAACTACATTAAAGATGGATTTTGAAAAGATGGAGAGTTTGATGCATAAAATTATTTATAAAATAACAAGCATTATCTGATCATTATTTTTATTTTTACAATAAAACCTGCTAAGACTGCATCTGCTATCAAACTGTTTTGTACAATATAAGTTAAAGCTCAATATTTTGGCAACATGGGAGACAAGATAACTGAGTCTATTTTCTTAAGTGCAACAGACTTTATATGAGATCTATATCCCCCATCAAGACAAGGTCATATTTATGGGTGCGACTTCTCTTGGGTTTCAACAAAAATCCAACACATGGTTACTGCCTTTTTAAGAAACAATATAGAAAAGGGCAATTTAGATAGTGCAGTAGGTGATATTCACAAAAAAACCCCAAATAGTTTATAAGAGTCAGTCGCTCGGATGTGAGAGGTAGCTCATGTCCCCTTCTCTCAGAATTCAGTTCCATGCGTGAAAATAAGATTTTTAAAGGGTGGAAGTTCAGAGTGGAGACATGTACATTCAAAGGGAAGCACTTAAACACTAACTGGTTTTAAAATAAATCTCTTAAATAAGAGCTTTGCATCTTTAGAAAACTTGACTGCTGTTCCTAGGCTTAGAGTTTTACAAGCTACATCTGACTTTTGTATTAGCTCTCTATACAAAAAAGAATCTGGAAGAAAGGATAAAACCATGAAATCACTGCTGGTAAGTCCTTTTTTTGCAGACTAACACGCCCTTCCGGCATCAGGCAGCGAAGATAAACTTTGTCTCTGGTACAGCTTTTATTACGCGTTTCGATTACAGATTTAGTTTCAATGACCTATAAAATTAACAGGCTCCTTACTGTTCACAGTTTATCAGGATGCCCCAGAGCTACTTCGGCAATGAAGAAAGCAAAGCTGTCTGGAGAACAAATGTTAACAATAAAGCAGCGGGCCAGTAATGGTAAATTTTTAATCACTCCTTTTTTAAATATTACTTCTTTGTAAACTAGAGTTAGCGTTACTCTTCTGGCTTTTTTTTTTTTCCCTGCGTGTATAAATCTTTCTGTATCCACAAAGTGAACGTATAGTGAATCCACTGTCAGTAGAAGTGGAACTGGGTTTTATGCTGGGGAAATCCGAGCCAGCAGTGGAGCGTTCAGACTGGTCTAAGTTGTGTCTATACGTACCTAAAGCACTAAAATATTTCTAAGGAAAATATACCACCTTCTGGTTCACATCATCATCTGGTTCCCATCTCGCTCATCAAAGCTGGGTAGTTGGTCTCATTCTGTTGCAGGATTCAGAAGAGAAAAAGCTTTCGCTTCCAAAGCGTCAAGTCCTCATGAGCTCTCTTGAATTAATTTAGAGCTGGGGCTCCACAACCTCTGGCAGATGGAGATGGCCTGGTGCCATTTCATCCCCAATAATCTGTAGTCCTTCCTGGGAACCTTGAGTCACGGGGAAGATGATGAAGCCACCTTGGATGAAAGTCAGCATAGGATGGAGTCGCCTTGGATGAAAGTCAGCGTAGGATGAAGCCACCTTGGATTAAAGTCAGTGTAGGATGAAACCACCTTGGATTAAAGTCAGTGTAGGATGAAACCACCTTGGATTAAAGTCAGTGTAGGATGAAACCACCTTGGATTAAAGTCAGTGTAGGATGAAACCGCCTTGGATTAAAAGTCAGCATAGTACCCTCAGAGCTGAAATGCAATAAAAGCAAATTGTAGGTGCTTCAATTCAAATAAGCAGCATCCAAAAAAAAAAAAAAAAAAAAAAAAACTTGTCCGAGAGGTGCCCGAGTGCTGAGTTTTCTCGGAAAACTTTATGTAGTCACTTAGTCTGCGTCAATGTCTTAAATGTTGGTGTCAACTGTATTTGAGAGGCGCAAAGCTTTTCAGCCAGCGGTGCCAGCACAGTTGGAGAAAACGTTGGCTCTTTGTACAATAGCGAGTGGAAGATCTGGATGTAATTTTCTCTGCGAGCTGGGAAGAACTGAAAGGTCTATCTGTTGAGCCCAGGAAGAATGCCTTAAGGAAGGGTATATGGATATTTCGGGTAGTTAGGGGGACACCCAGCATCTTTCTATTAGAACTAGGCATTGTGGGGAAAAGGTGTGAAAGATTCTTACTAGAGTAAGAACACAAGAGTGGGAACACCGGTTTCTCTAGGTTTAAGAATTCAGATTTTGATTTGAGAGAAAACAAGTTGGTCTCTTTCCAGCACCATTTTAAGCTTTGTTGTGGTAATTAAAAGGATAAATAAATAAAAAAACTTCACAGTTTATTCCTTGTTTAATCTTTAAAAATGCAGGCGCCTTTAAAATTCCATTCTCTAAGCGTTCATGCCATAAAACTTCAGAAATCATTTCCATTTTGAAAATTATTCCACCTTTCACTGTTTAATAACACCCTTTGGAATCACGAAATTATTAAAAGCAACTGCAGAACAACAATATATCTCAGCACATCAACAAAAGTTTACCACATTGGGGGAAAAAAACCTGAATTAATTACAAATTATTTTGACAGTGCTGTAATACAAAAGGATTTCCATGTTAAGATATGTTATTTTCCTTCAGAAGATCTATATTTAGACACAGACTTTCAAATAAGTTACACGTGATATTGGAACAGAATTTGTTGCTGCAGGTGCATGTCTTATAAAACAAAGTTGAATCAACACATATAAAGAAAAAGGTGTGTCTTACTGCTCCTCTAGGCATTTTCAACACTCTTGTTGGAAAATTACTGCATTTTTTGAAGAAAAAGCAGTGGGAAACGCATTGGTTTAACTTCAAAAGAAGTTTGAAGAATGTTTCCTTTTCTTTTAATACTTGAAAGAAGTTTATTTTCGAATTTGGAAATGATTGATTCACTGAACTCTGATTTTAAGCTTAATTATTTTAATGCTCCTTTTATTTTTATATCACACAGGTATAGAAAATGATGAAGAAATTAAACAGTTAGATGAAGAAATCAAAGAACTAAATGAATCCAACTCCCAGATGGAAGCTGATATGATTAAACTCAGAACTCAGGTAACAGTTTTATGAAGCCCTAAATTCAGCTTGTTTTCCTGATGAAAAGAAATAAAGGAAATACATTTTTCCCTTTTATGTTTCTTTTATATTAAGATTTCTCTCTTTGATTTGCCTTTTATAAAATCAGAATCCGTTCTGCAATTTTACCGTCTAGTTGAAAGGATGCTTTTCACATGTTGGTGCAGCAGATTTAGTAAAACTTTTGAGTGGCACATCCTGCCACTAAAACAAAAGCAATAGGATTCTAGAAAACAGAGCTACAACACGCCTTGAAAGCTTATTTTGTCTACCGGTCTTCTTTCCTTTCCTACTCCTCAGCTCTTCTTAAGCCAACTCTGAAAGATGCTTATGTAACCTGTTCTTTACTGCCTACAGCAGAATCATAGAATCACCAGGTTGGAAGAGACCCACTGGATCATTGAGTCCAACCATTCCTATCAAACACTAAACCATGTCCCTCAGCACCTCATCCACCTGCACCTTAAACACCTCCAGGGAAGGTGAATCAACCACCTCCCTGGGCAGCCTCTGCCAATGCCCAATGACCCTTTCCGTGAAAAAACTCCTCCTAATCTCTAGCCTAAATCTCCCCTGGCGGAGCTTGAGGCCATTCCCTCTTGTCCTGTCCCCTGTCACTTGGGAGATGAGCCCAGCTCCCTCCTCTCCCCAACCTCTTTTCAGGTAGTTATAGAGAGCAATGAGGTCTCCCCTCAGTCTTCTCTTATCCAGGGTAAACACTCTCAGCTCTCTCAGCCATTCCTCATAAGGCCTGTTCTCCAACCCCTTCACCAGCTTCGTTGCTCTTCTCTGGACTCGCTCCAGAGCCTCAACATCCTTCTTGTGGTGAGGGGCCCACAACTGAACATAGGATTCAAGGAGCAACCTCACCAGTGCTGAGTCCAGAGGGAGAAGAACCTCCCTGGACCAGTATCTTTGGGCAGTCTACTTAACTTCTCCTTAATCGACTAGATACTGAAGCAGAAGATCCCAGCTGAATCAAACTTCACAAAGCCTCAGTTTTGAATCCGTATGCTCTTCCCAAGATAAGTAATTTACATTTCCACCACGCAGAGTTACATCACAGTCATTATCAATCTATTAGGAGCATCAAAGTCAAGAGTCCCTTTTATTTTCAACAGTAAATTTACAATGAGTGTTAGAAAAACTTTGCTGATAAACCTCTAGAAAATCATTGTGCAACCTAGATTTCAATAAGATTTCCCGGGGGGGGATACAAGATGGGAAAATAGTGAAGTTGGGTGAACGCTAGAAGTAGCAATGGTCTTGTTTGATGTGGATTTGCATCCCATAGGACTGTAAGTGTCCGTGAAAGTTATTTGTGGGAACTTCTCTTCCGTGTAGGATCTTTTGTGTTCAATAAAGTGAAAAGCAAGGACAGAGGAAAGCATAGACAGATGCGAGTGACATCTGGATGTGCTCTTGACAAGTTCGACATAAGCCAGTGCTCATCTGAAATCACAGAATCATAGAATAGTTTGGGTTGGAAGGGACCTGAAAGATTATCCAGTTCCAACCCTGCCATGGGCAGGGACACCTCTCACTCCATCAGGGGCTCCAAGCCCCATCTAACCTGGCTTTGAACACCTCCAGGGATGGGGCAGCCACAGCTTCCCTGGGCAACCTGGGCCAGGGCTTCACCACTCTCATGGTGAAAAAATTCCTCTTTATGTCTAGTCTAAATCTGCTCCTCTCCAGTTTATACCAATTGCCCCGAGTCCTGTCACTCCAATTCTTTGTAAACAGTTCCTCCCTAGCTTTCTTGTAGCCCCTTCAAGTACTGGAAGGTCGCTGTAAGGTCTCCTCGGAGCCTTCTCTTCTCCAGGCTGAACAATCCCAACTCTGTCAACCTGTCCTCATATGGGAGGTGCTCCAGCCCTCTGATCATCCTTTTAGCCTCCTCTGGACCTGTTCCAACATCTCCATCTTATCTTGATGATTCCAGAACTAGACATAATACTCCAGGTGAGGTCTCATAAGAGAGGAATAGAGGGTCAGAGCCCCCTCTCTCAACCTGAAGCTGTTCTTATAGCTTCATGAGCACAAATGCTCTGCACATGCCTGGGTAAATTGTCACTCAGCAGTGCTTTTTAGCTCAAGCAGGGCACCACACAAGGTTAGAGCTGACATGGGTCTGGTCACCTGTGAACACAGGCAGGGCCCACTCCCATTCATCTCTACCTGGCGCCATGGCCCTGCCACCCACTTTCTTGTCTATATGCAAATTATCTTCAGTTCCTTCAGTTCTGCAAGTTATTGTATGCAGCAAAGAACTTTCCGAACTCGTACATGCATCATAGAATCATAGAATCACCAGGCTGGAAGAGACCCACTGGATCATCGAGTCCAGTCATTCCTATCAAAGGATTCCTATCACAATCACGAGAAATTGCTCAGCTTTCAAAATCAGGCGTGAGAATTTGCAGGGAATCAAATTATATACATAAAAAGCATTAAACACTGGCAGCAAGGAGTTGTGCATTCTTAACTAATTACATATGTGCATAGAATCATAGAATAACCAGGTTGGAAGAGACCCACCAGATCATCGAGTCCAACCATTCCCATCAAACACTAAACCATGTACCTCAGCACCTCATCTACCCATGCCTTAAACACCTCCAGGGAAGGAGAATCAACCACCTCCCTTGGTAGCCTATTCCAATGCCCAATGACCCTTTCTGTGAAAAACCTCCTCCTAATCTCTACCTAAATCTCCCCTGGTGGAACTTGAGGCCGTTCCCTCTTGTCCTGCCTCCTGTCACTTGGGAGAAGAGCCCAGCTCCCTCCTCTCCACAACCTCCTTTCAGGCAGTTGTAGAGAGTAATGAGGTCTCCTCTCAGCCTCCTCTTCTCTAGGCTAAACACCCCCAGCTCTCTCAGACGTTCCTCATGGGGCCTGTTCTCCAGCCCCTTCACCAGCTTCGTTGCTCTCTTAAACCCCTCCAGGGAAGGTGAATCAACCCCCTCCCTGGGCAGCCTCTGCCAGTGCCCAATGACCCTTTCTGTGAAAAATTATATATGTTATGTATAGCAGAAAATATAAGAAATGCTGAACGTCTGTGTAGTAGGCTCCAAGAAAGAGAGTTTAACCACACGGGTGAACTTGCAAACTAAGGTCCTTCTTAATGCCTTTCAACTCAAGAAGAAAAGCTGTACAGTAGTGGAATCAAATCCAAGCTCATTCAGTATTATCAACATTAAAAAGACACAAGCTGTTAAAGTCATCCAACGTGCAATAGGGATAAGGAACCCTGAACAATGATAAGAATTGCAGACTCAAGCAAAACCTTTTTAAGCATGAACGAATAAGCTTTTTTTCCTCCTTTCCCTGGTATTTGTGTTGTCTCGTCCCTCAAAGAGCGCATGCTTGGTCACAGCTCGCCTTATATTACATTGTACACAAATTTGTCCATTTTAGATTACCACAATGGAGAGCAACCTGAAGACGATAGAAGAGGAGAACAAAGTCATTGAACAGCAAAATGAGTCTCTTCTTCATGAATTGGCCAATTTAAGCCAGTCTTTAATTCATAGTCTAGCTAATATCCAGCTGCCACATATGGTAAGTGATTGAGAGCACAAGTTAAGGAATTTGGCGATCTTCAGTTCACTTCATACAATTAGATGTCTTTTTTTTTTTTTTTTTTTTTATGTTTACGTTTCATCAACCGGTTGGATATTTGTGGTAACAACACTGAAACCATAAAAGATACATTTAACTGCTAAACAAAGACATGGAGGGCGTGTTCCGGTGTATCCTGTAAAATTAAGTAAGAACTAAATAGGCATTTTAAGTATTATAAGGAATGGTGGCAATATGCCTTGATAAATATGTTATGCTTAAAATGAATATACAATTAAGAAAATAAAAGTTGTATATGAACTACTATTTAATATCTCGTAGGAACCAATCAATGAACAAAATTTTGATGCTTACGTGACCACTTTGACGGACATGTATACAAATCAAGATCGTTATCAGAGTCCAGAAAATAAAGCCCTACTGGAAAATATAAAGCAGGCTGTGAGAGGAATTCAGGTCTGAACAGCTGCTATAGTGGCGAAAGTCTTGCTTAAAAAAAAAAAAAAAAAAAAAAGGATGCCTCTTGTTTTTTGCTGCTGTAATTTACCAGAAAGTGTTATATATTTATTTCTGTTTGAAACAGTGTTATGCTTACAAGACTTCATAATGATTTTATGTCTTGCTTTAAAGATAGTAACTGCAGAATAGTTTTTAGACTACATTCACATTTTGTACGTTTTCATATAAGCTGACATAGTGTGATATGCCATGTAATGTTTATAGCTGCTAATGTATGCACATTTTTTGGGGTATATATATTTCTGAAGAGGTAAGCTGATCAAAATAAATAGAGTGTAAATTCTTTTTAATGCTTTAGTGATTAAATGTTTTAGTATTTTGAACTGAAATGGACAAAAAACAAAAACAGCTTTGAATGACAATGTTGCAGTCTGCAGCCACTTTTTAAACACTATCATTTTGCCTCATGTTGGAGGATTTTATGGGATTTAAGAAATACATTTTGTGTGCATATTGTTTCATAGCAAGAATTGGTTGCAAAAATGCTTTATTTTTGAACAATGCTTGAAAAAAATATTATGTGACTTTTGGTTTTGGAGGATGGTGTGTGGTGGGGGCAATAAAATGAGGTTTTTTGAATTCCAAGAAAATGGCATGGATTAGATGTAAGATACAAAATGGGTAATTTATTGTAAGACAACATCAAGCCATGGAAACTTGACAGAAGATTCAAAGCAGCTTAAACAGCACTTTTTAATTAACTTCTAAGCATTACATGGTATGAATATGGGAACTTCCATTATGAAAAGAACTATATCAGAGGTGGACAACGCGAAGATTTCAGCTTTTGTTTTCACATAAACTTTGGAGCCAACATTCTCTTATCACTGCTGGACTGCCAGTGCCCCTCTGACCTATCTGTTAGAGCAATGTAGTTCATCTTTCAGAAATTCTGTGTTTTCAATTCAAGGTGGAGGTCAATTTTTTTTAAAAAAAAGGGACATTGCCTTTTCACATCTTTAATTTGGGGAGAAACACAAACGATCTGTGTCTGTCGGAGTTACTGAACTGCATTCGTTGCTGCCTGTAGTAGGAATGCAGTTCAGTA
>JAUMJK010000508.1:807500-877500 GCA_033558105.1 Coccyzus lansbergi
CTGAGCCGCACCACGACATAACCCATGTTACCCCTGCAATGAGTTAATAACTGGTGTAGGTTTCATTATCACTCTTAAACCACCTAATTAAAAACATCTTCCCAGAAAACAAACAAAGTAATTACGCAGGGAACTGGCGATTAATTGATTTATAAGCATAATTATGACTTTACCATATGCTTGGGTTCCTGTATTGAGTGTATATTATGCCCAGCATTATGCAGTGGTATCAATAATTAATTCTGTATGTTAACACTGCGTGCCATTCTTCCTAATTGCATTCCTCAGGGATCATCCTAAGTGACCAAGACAGGAGCAGCCATACAAATTCCAGACCCTTTCTCTGCCCCTAGAGAGGGCTGGTCGACTGCTGGGGGAATAGGGAAGATACAGAAGGTCCAGGAGACTCTGAGCAACAGAATGCAAAATAGAAAGGCAGTTAAAGCCGTGCAGCCCTTAAGGGTATCACAGGAAAAAAGAGGAAGATAATTAGTGTACATGTTTTGGATAGCGGTGTTTTTTTTCCTAATGATCTGGAGTGGACAGTAATCCAAAACATGAGGTCTAAACGTATATGTAGGAGATGACTCTGCTTCGCAAATCGAATCATAGAGTCATAGAATAGTTTGGGCTGGAGGAGACCTTAGAGATCATCCAGTTCCAACCCCTTTGCCATGGGCAGGGACACCTCCCACTGGATCAGGCAATAACCCATGACACAGGTTATTTCATAGAATCATAGAACAACCAGGTTGGAAGAGACCCATCGGATCATCAAGTCCAACCATTCCTATCAAACACTAAACCATGTCCCTCAGGACACTAGGATCAGAGTTATGTTAAACAGGAGAACAGAAGAATCTCAAGGCCATGAAATGAAGGAAAAATGAAAGAAATGCTAAGAAAATCTGAATATGAAAAAAATTCCAGACATGCAAAATAACTTTTACGGCCATTCAAACACCTTGCAAACTTTTCATCACCAGAGGAAGGAGGCTACAACAGTCTGGTGATGTTAATACTAAATGGAATAATATCACATGGGAGAGAATTGGCAAGGAATTCTCACTCACTGCAGAATAAACAGATTCCACTGTTGTGACAAATGGGCCACAGGTCATACACGTTTGCATTCTCACTTTTGGAACCGATAAATAAGAAAAACCTTGTCAAGTGGAGAATGATAACAGAAAAGTAATCTGAGATTTTCAGTCTTGGCAGCTTGTCTGATTTGTCACCCCACCCACCTCTCTCCAGAAACTACTTGTGTAGAAATTATTCTTCTGGACCAAGGGGGTGATCCCCATGATGCTGTAACCTGCCTGGGACACTAGCCAGAATCAAACTCAGCAGGAAAAGCCCTAAACTGCTTAAAAAGCAGCTGAAGGAAACCTTCCTAAAGAGAAGTTTTATTCTTGAATCTCAATTGATAGTGCTGTCTGGGAAATAAACACCACAAATCTGTTCTCAAGCTGGGCTGTTGTTCTATTTTAACTATTTATTACTTAAAATCTGGGTTTTTCTTGCCCCGATGTTTTCAGTCATGGTGTCTTCTATCAGCTCTAACAACAAGCTCAATGAAACGTTTTTGCACCACATACATCTATGTATTTATAAACTTATCCTGAGTATCAGACCTTATGCTACTACTGCATGACTTATCATAGAATCATAGAATCACTAGGTTGGAATATGCTACATTCCTTCATATGCTACATTGATTTCTTCAGACTGTTTCATTTTTCATCTCATTAAATGAAACGGTGTGACCAGCAGGTCCAGGGAGGTTATTCTCTCTCTGGACTCGGCACTCATGAGACTGCTCCTCTAATCCTGTGTTCAGTTCTGGGCCCCTCAGCACAAGAAGGATGCTGAGGTTCTGGAGCGAGTCCAGAGAAGAGCAACAAAGCTGGTGAAGGGGCTGGAGAACAGGCCCTATTAAGAATGTCTGAGAGAGCTGGGGGTGTTTATCCTGGAGAAGAGGAGGCTGAGGGGAGACCTCATTGCTCTCTACAACTACCTGAGGGGAGGTTGTGGAGAGGAGGGAGCTGGCCTCTTCTCCCAAGTGACAGTGGACAGGACAAGAGGGAATAGCCTCAAGCTCCACCAGGGGAGGTTCAGGCTTGATATAAGGAAAAAAATTTTCACAGAGTCATTAGGCAGTGGAACAGGCTACCCTGGGAGGTGTTTAAGGGACAGGTAGACAAGGTGCTGAGGGACATGGTTTAGTGTTTGATAGGAATGGTTGGACTCAATCCGGTGGGTCTCTTCCAACCTGGTTGTTCTATGATTCTGTGATTCCACTATATATAGAGAAGTTTTGCTTCCATCAAAGAGAGACAATGTAGAACAGGGCACATGCAATCAATTATTCATTTCACGCTTTTTGTGGAGGAAACGAGATCTAAGTCTAGAGGAAGAGTTTTCACTAGAGATACTTTTTTCTATGCAAGCATTGATCTTGAAAGAGAACATTTAACCCTGCCAATGGTAGACTTGATACCGTTAACTGCCTCTCACGGACTGTTAGGAATACTTTGTGGATTTTCTGGGGTTCACTGACTGTACATTGAAAATCATCCCTTTTGCAAATGCCTCCAAATCGGTGATCAGCCAAACTGTAAAAAGGATCAAAACAGAAGAGTCAAAAGCTGTAGAACAAGTACCTAGGGTCAATATAGGCAAAATAAACAGTATAGAGTCAGATGGTCAAAAATTTGGGCATATAAACTGGAGAAAGTAACAATAAAATACAAGAACACTGGTGGTGTAATGTCACAAATATTCCAGAAAGGAAAAGGCTGCACTGAAATGGTCATTAGGAATGGTCTGCCCAGTGAGGTGGTTGAGTAACCTTCCCTGGAGGCGTTTAAGGTGCAGGTGGGTGAGGTGCTGAGGGACGTGGTTTAGAGATTGATGGGAATGGTTGGTCTCAATCTGGTGAGTCTCTTCCAACCTGGTGATTCTATCATTCTATGATATGGTGGAGCTGGAGGCACACCCAGTGGAAGTTGCTCAGAAGCTGTTTCGGTTTTCTGAAATTCACATAGTAGCAACAGTATTTATTCCTCATTTTTGCACTAGGCTCTGCCCCATCTGAAAATTTTCCTCTTTTTGCTACATGATTCAAACTGTCAATGAGAAAAGTTTTATCTCAAATTAGCTTCAGATTAGCTACTTTTATGTTCTGAACATAAATTCTTAACACTGAAAAGTCAAATCACGCTGAGCACATACCTGAGGAGCAACCAACAGTACTGTTGGGTTTACTGATGAAGTTTACTTCTTCAGCCCTGAAACTCTGTGTTGCATCACCTGTATTTGTGGGCACCAGTCATTTTACTCCAGCACCCAATTTTCATAGAATTATAGAATAATAGAACAACCAGGTTGGAAGAGACCCATCGGATCATCGAGTCCAACCATTCCTATCAAACACTAAACCATGTCCCTCAGCACCTCATCCATCCGTGCCTTAAACACCTCCAGGGAAGGTGAATCAACCACCTCCCTGGGCAGCCTATTCCAATGCCCTGTGACCCTTCCTGTGAGAAAGGGTCATTTCATTTGACACTTAAGGAAGGAGTGAGCTTCCCTGTGAAGGACAGGGCCTTGGGCCAGATTATCTTCTTTATCAGCTCTTGTAGCCTCATGTGAAGATGTCTCCTTGTTCCTGACTCCTCTGGTGATGCTTGTCCTCACCAACAGTTCAGGGATTGCAGGCACTGAGTGGTTCCAGGGTCTTTAGGGACACCAGCAGCTGCAGCAGAGAGGCCACTGGGGGGACCACAGCACTAACTGCTTCAAATTACACTTTAAAAAAAAACATTCCTAGTTTAGGTCCTTTCTGTGGTTATTAGTCAGGAAAATATGGTGTCAATTTGTATGCAGTAATTGCTGGTAATGGGAGCAGTACGAGTAGCTGATTTTTTTTCCATTTTTGTGGTGACCTCAAGCTGTCTTTTGTTATTTTTAAATTGTTTTCTTAGTTGAATGAATATAAGGAATTGTGTTACATTCAATAGGATCTGAGCAGTATGCTGATAGTAAATCATAGAATCATAGAATCAGCAGGTTGGAAAAGGCCTACTGGATCATCAAGTCTAACCATTCCCATCAAACACCAACCCGTGTCCCTCAGCAGGCACACAACAAGGTACCCCCAGTTCACCAAGCAAGGAGCTCCAACCCAAAGGGCTTCTGTCCCACCACTGACCATCACCCACCTCAGAGTGAGACTCCTCACAGCCCGAGGGCACACAGAGGGGTCAGCCCTACTGAGAGGTGAGATTGGAGCAGCCACCAACCCTCCCAATCATCCCTACCTACCTGCCTACCTGGCTGGGGGGCCACCAGGCCCCCCAGCCTTTCTCCCACCCCTGCCACGCTCCCGTGGGATGCAGGGTGTGCCATGGGGACTCACCAGTGAGGTGATGCCAGGGGAGCAGTGATGCCAGGAGATGCATCCCTTGCCCACAGCCAGGCTGGGCACAGCTAGAGGCTGTTGGGCTTTGCCGGAAAGATAAAGGGATCCCTTGGAGAGGGCAAAGCAGTAACACCTGGGGAGGGAGGAGTCTCCAAGAGAACCCAGAGGCTCCGCATTTAGAATCAGAGAATCACAGAATCACCAGGCTGGAAGAGACCAACCGGACCACGGAGTCCAACCACTCCCATCAACCACTAACCCATGTCCCTCGGCACCTCATCCAAACCCCTCCAGGGAAGGTGAGTCAAGCATCCCCCTGGGCAGCCTCTACCAGTGACCAATGACAGTTTCTGGGAAAAGTATTTTTCTAATGTCCAGACTAAATCTCTCCTGGTGGAGCTTGAGGCCATTCCCTCTCATTTTGTCCCCTGTCCCTTGGGAGAAGGGCCCAGCTCCCCACCTTTCTAATATCCCTAAAGTTTTCCCACCTTTCTAATATCCCTAAAAATGAGATTTTACATTGGGCTGGATGGTGTGTTAACACAGCTTCATACTGCAGCACTCTCACAACTAAACTATAGTTTGGTAAATAATTTGGTAAATAATGCAGTTTATTTAGAATAAGCTGTTTATGACCCTCCTAACATATGGAATTGGGACAGGACAAGAGGGAATGGCCTCAAGCTCCGCCAGGGGCAATTTAGACTAGACATTAGGAGGAAGTTTTTCACAGAAAGGGTCATTGGGCATTGGAATAGGCTGCCCAGGGAGGGAGTTGATTCACCTTCCCTGGAAGTGTTTAAGGGACGGGTGGATGAGGTGCTGAGGGACATGGTTTAGTGTTTGATAGGAATGGTTGGACTCGATGATTCGGTGGGTCTCTTCCAACCTGGTTGTTCTATGATTCTATGATTCTATGATTCACTGACCATGGCTTTTATAAAGAGAAAACAAGTGCCCGAGTCATTGCTGGATTTACACATTAAGGAGATATAACAAAATGAGAACAGGTTTGGAGATTTTTACACATTTAAATCTTTCTCTGCATGGACCATGTTGTCTTTGCCTGAGACACCGTTCCTAAAGAGATTTATTCTCCACATGCATGAAACTTTAGATTTTATTTTTTTTTTCTTCTAGCATTACCACAAAGGACTAGCATCTGCATAATCTTAAATTGTGAAGTGTGCTGCCTCTCAAAATCCCTGGCCCTGCCCCAAAGCCCTCGGGCTCTGCCCAGATGGCTGCCCAGGATGTGTGAGCCACATTCATATTTAATCAGATCAGTGTTAACACCTCCACCATCAGGCATGTGTGAGTCTAGGTAGAAGCAAGGTCTCCACTCTGATAGGAGTAGCATCTAACCTTTATTGCTGAAATAGACATTTCAGCTCTTCGTGTTTGGTAGGAATGGTTGGACTCGATGATCCGATGGGTCTCTTCCAACCTAGTTGTTCTATGATTCTATGATTCTGACTACATCTCACATGGTATCTCTTCACCTTTCACTTACACATACGCACACACATTTTTAGACACAATCTCCTCTGATTAAAAATGTTGTTAGACCAAAACTTCATGTTTCCTAAGAAAAGATGCATCAGGAGAATCTTTCTGTTGTGTGCCACTTGGACCAGGAAAGAACATGATCTTTTAGCTCGTATTTCAAAGACCTCCCATGAACTGCAAGAAGAGAAGTTTATATTAAAATCTAGGTTTGCTGCTCCACCCAGGACATTAGCATGTCAAAAGTAATAGCAGCAAATTTAACTAATTCAAGCCATTTCGTAGAACCATAGAACAGTTTGGGTTGGAAGAGACCTTAAAAATCACCCAGTTCCACCCTCCCTGCCGTAGGCAGGGACACCTCCCACTGGATCCCACTGTTTTAATTTTTTTGGAAGTTTACTTCCAGTTATTCCACTCTTTCTCATTTGCACCATCTATGGTTATCGGAAGACATGTGAGGACAATTTCTGAAAATAACTGAAGCTGAATTTCCATCCCAGGAGGCATGTCTGGAACACACTGTCTGGGAGAATAATTAATTCCAGGGAAAGAAAGGAGTGATCTTTTTAAGCAATTGCTAATGCAAAATATTTGAAATTAAGAGCAAAATTGTAGTGTGTCTAAAAGCAGATATTGCATGTTCAGCTGAACTGTTAAATTTTTAACTGTGTATGGTTATAATTAACTAACTGGTATAAAAAGACAATCTTTTTCAGAGTAGATGAGTAAATAAGCAACAAGCTATAGCAATAATCATGGCACAATTTGTGTCTGTAATCATACTTGCTGATCCAGGTGAGGCTGCTAGTGCTGCACGTGATATGATCTTATCTACAGATAAGGATCATGCAAATGATCATATGATACATCATGTCTATACGTGATCAGGAGCTGTCTGAACAGAGGTGCTCAGCACCGAGTAAAACTGTTGTTCTTACATGCTTCAGTTTGAAAATCCTGCCCGAACCTTGATTTTTCAAGCTGCAATTTGAATTCATCCACTATTACACAGGCAGGCGTAATTAGAATCATAGAATCATAGAATCGTACAACAACCAGGTTGGAAGAGACCCATTGGATCATCAAGTCCAACCATTCCTATCAAACACTAAACCATGTCCCTCAGCACCTCATCCACCCGCACCTGAAAAACCTCCAGGGAAGGTGAATCAACCACCTCCCTGGGCAACCTATTCCAATGCCCAATGACCCTTTCTGTGAAAAACTTCCACCTAATCTCTAGTCTAAATCTCCCCTGGCGGAGCTTGAGGCCATTCCCTCTCCTCCTGTCCCCTGTCACTTGGGAGAAGAGCCCAGTTCCCTCCTCTCCACAACCTCCTTTCAGGTAGTTGGAGAGAGCAATGAGGTCTCCTCTCAGCCTCCTCTTCTCCAGGATAAACACCCCCAGCTCTCTCAGCCACTCCTCATAGGGCCTGTTCTCCAGTCCCTTCACCAGCTTCGTTGCTCAATTAAATGCTGATTACAAAGAAATCCACAGAAAAAGGGTAATTTGTATATATACTACCTGTTATAGTAGGATCATAGAATGGTTTGGGTTGGAAGAGACCTTAAAGATCATCCAGTTCCAAGTCCCGTTTATTATTAATATTTCTTTATTAAGTGATCTGCTTTAAATTTTCCAGCTGCACGCTCTCAAAATCTCACTGAAGTCAAGAGAGAGCATGACTTTAATGAGCTGGACATCAAAATGTGAGTGTGACAAGGTCCTGAGCCGGCTTTGAAGAGGATCTGCCCAGGTGTTCTCACAGTAGGCTCTCCAAAGAAGAACAAAGATGTTAGGCACAAAAAGGCAAGTTTAAAACAAAAGTAGGAATTTAATTTTTTAAACAGGGAAGGCTCAGAGAAATAATAAAGATTGTGCAGGTGTCCCGATGTGCTCTTTGCAAGCATGTCCTTTCTTCCAAGCTAACCAATGACTTTATGAGTCACTAACTCAGACACTAACTGCTCCCCAGGGCTCAGTGCTGGGTCCAGCCCTGTTCAATGTCTTCATCAATGACCTGGATGAAGGCATCGAGTGCTCCCTTAGCAAGTTTGCAGATGACACTGAGCTGGATGGAAGTGTTGATCTGCTGGAGGATATGGAGGCTCCAAAGGGATCTGAATAAGATGGATCCATGAGCAGAAACCAATAGGATGAGGTTTAACAAGGCCAAATGGCAGGTCCTGCCCTTGGGGCACAACAACCCTGAGCAGCTACAAATTAGGAGAAGTCTGGTTGGAAAACTGCCTGGAGGAGAAGGACCTGGGGGTGTTGGTTGACAGCCGACTGAACATGAGCTAGCAGTGTGTCCGGGTGGCCAAGAAGGTCAATGGCATCCTGGCTTGGATCAGAAATGGTGTGACCAGCAGGTCCAGAGAGGTTCTTCTCCCTCTGTACTCGGCACTGGTGAGGCCGCTCCTTGAATCCTGTGTCCAGTTCTGGGCCCCTCAGCACAAGAAGGATGTTGAGGCTCTGGAGTGAGTCCAGAGAAGAGCAACAAAGCTGGTGAAGGGGCTGGAGAACAGGTCTTATGAGGAATGTCTGAGAGAGCTGGGGGTGTTTATCCTGGAGAAGAGGAGGCTGAGAGGAGACCTCATTGCTCTCTACAACTACCTGAAAAGAGTTTGTAGAGAGGAGGGAGCTGGCCTCTTCTCCCAAGGGACGGGACAGGACAAGAGGGAATGGCCTCAAGCTCCACCAGGGGAGATTTAGACTGGACATTAGGAAAAAATTCTTCACAGAAAAGGTCATTTGGCACTGGCAGAGGCTGCCCAGGGAGGGGTTTGAGTCACCTTCCCTGGAGGTGTTTAAGGGATGGATGGACAAGGTACTGAGGGACATGATTTAGGGATTGGTGGGAATGGTTGGACTCGATGATCCATTGGTCTCTTCCAAACTGGTTGTTCTATGATTCTATGATTTTAACTCAGCTCTTGCTTAGGTTTCTTGGTCCAAGGAAGCGATTTGCACCCTCTCTGAGAAGCAACATTCCAGTCTCTGCTGTGACTCTTTAACTGCTAACTCTTCCAGGCCCTCAGCATAGGAAGGAGCGACCCTTCTGCTTCTGTGCCACTGGGTTTCAGCTTCCTCGATATTTTTTAATAATACAAATTTATAACAATCAAATAAAATGAGCTCAAAAATAGAAAACGGAATTAGAAATCACTCAAGCAACACCTCATATTCTGGGTTTTAAATCTAAGACCTAAAAAGTTTGTGTCTTGGACACAAAGGGCAGTGACAACATTAATAAGAAGGATGAAAAAGAAAGTCAGAAATGAAGAATTAATGACTGTGTCATTTTAATTCCAGTGCCTCTGCAAAAGCTGAAAAACTAAAGTACTAGAAGTATGATATTATAAATGATATGGAGATTCACCTTTTGCACTGAAAGACCTGTCAGCTCTTAGTTTGCCACCGAATTCCAGTTAGAGAAGACAAGGTCTTTTCTTATCTATTTGTTTCTCCACAAAATTCTCCATTAGAGATTAGCTAATTGAATTCCAATGCAATTATTTTTCAGTATAATTGAGAAATACTCTGCAAATTGTAATCATAGATCATAGAATAGTTTGGGTTGGAAGGGACCAACCAGTTCCAACCCCAAGGCCTTCGCTTCTCCAGGTTGAACAACCCCAACTCTCTCAGCCTGTCCTTGTATGGGAGGTGCTCCAGCCCTCTGATCATCTTTGTAGCCTCCTCTGGACCTCTTCCAACAGCTCCATCTCCTTCTTCTGTTGGAGATTCCAGAACTGGGCACAGGACTCCAGGTGGGTTCTCACAAGAGTGGGACAGAGGTGCAGAATCACCTCCCTCAACCTGCCCGACACACATTTTGTTACTGGTCCATTCTGTACTTCTTACGTAAGAGATATTTGCTGTATATTAACAGCAAAAATATTTTCATTTTTAAGTGGGAAGAGAAGACGTGAGTTAGAGTATCTGACTGAAATGTATCTTTGTTATAAAAAATTCAAATGAATGGAACATTTTTTAAAACGTTTGCTTCTTTGATAAAAAGAGAAAAAACCAAACACATTCCTCCCACACCCTCATTACTTCCTGACGTCTTTTTTAAGCTCCTGTTATTCTGATAGAAGAAAAGAAATTGTGAAGAGAATAGAATGAGAACTAACAGTGAAAGAAAACCTAACAGAAGCAGAAAAATCAACAGTAAAAATCTAAATTTTTGGTTAATTTTCTGAAATTCTTCCAACTGACAAAAGTTTCAAATGATATCATAAGGAGAAATAATCGAGCCTTAACTCATGTATCCCTGCTGCATTTTAAAGATACCATAACTTCCAGTCAGAATGGGATGAAAAGCATTTTTCCTTTGCAGAAACCATGCAAAATGAAACAAAGAATGAGTCTAATGTCCATCTTGTGTATGATTGTAGCATTGAATGATTAGAAGGGACAGTGGATCCTACAGCAAAGATCTTTGGGACTATAATTATCATCCATGCAACTGAGGAGGATTTTACAGCACATTGATTTGTATGTAAAAGCAACAAGCATTGCCAGAGGTTTTAGTAGATTTTTTTTCCTCCATTTGTTTCTTTGTATCATAGAATCATAGGATCATAGAACAACCAGGTTGGAAGAGACCCATCAGATCACTGAGTCAAACCATTCCTATCAAACACTAAACCATGTCCCTCAGGACCTTATCTACCTGTGCCTTAAACACCTCCAGGGAAGGTGAATCAACCACCTCCCTGGGCAGCCTATTTCAATGCCCAATGACCCTTTCTGTGAAAAACTTCCTCCTAATCTCTAGCCTAGATCTCCCCTGGCGGTTTATCCAAAACCTGAATCTAGAAATAAAATTCAGCTCACTCTATCCAAGCCCTGGATCTAGGAGGACTGTTCTGCTCTCTGAAATCCATACTCAAGTTCATAAGAGCAACAGGGAGAAACCATAGACAAGAACATGAAATTTTAGTCATGAAGCTACTATCAAGGCTGCTGGTTTCACCGCTGCTGTAACTCAAATGTGGGAATTCAGGGTCGGTCACCTGGAGCAAATATTTATTGAGTTTGTTCCCTTTCTCAGTTCTCTGTATGGCCCTTGCAGGATCCTCTTGCTGTCTAAAATGACTTAATCTTAACCGGAGATCCTGTAACAAACAACAACAGAACATCAAAGGTGATGAAAAGAGAAAGATCAAACAGGAATTAGGCAATTCAGGGAGCTATTAGAGGACAAGAAAAGTGCCCTGAGGGAGAGAACAGGACTGAGCTAGCCCACCCTCCTTGAACAATCCTATTGTCTTTGATCAGTCAGCAAAACATGAGGGAGGTTTGTCAATAGCTCAAATCTTCAGCCTAACTGAATGGACCACCTTGTCTCTTGGTGTACTTGGGTATCTGAATTGAAATTGTATTTTTCTAGCTTATTATTTTTAAACACAAAAATCTATGTGGATTTATTATTTTTTTTTTAAATTCTGACTGTCCTGTTGAAGTCTAATACCTTTCTTTTCCCCAAGACCTTTGTTTGACTAATATTTCGCTCAAACTATGGTAAACTGATCTTATCCCAGAAGAATTGCTGCATTTTACTGGAAGCTAGGGAACAGCTGAGAGAGCTGGGGGTGTTTGGCCTGAAGAAGAGGAGGCTGAGGGGAGACCTCATTGCTCTCTACAACTACCTCAAAGTAGTTATAGGAGAAGCCTGTCTAGAAAGTGCCTGTAGGAGAAGGACCTGGAGGTGTTGGTTGACAGCCAACTGAACATGAGCCAGCAGTGTGCCCAGGTGGCCAAGAAGGCCAATGGCATCTTGGCTTGGATCAGAAATGGTGTGACCAGCAGGTCCAGGGAGGTTCTTCTCCCTCTGTACTCAGCACTGGTAAGACTGCTCCTCAAATCCTGTGTTTAGTTCTGGGCCCCTCAGCACAAGAAGGATGTTGAGGCTCTGGAGCGAGTCCAGAGAAGAGCAATTAAACTGGTGAAGGGGCTGGAGAACAGGCCCTCTGAGGAATGGCTGAGAGAGCTGGGGGTGTTTAGCCTGGAGAAGGGGAGGCTGGGAGGAGACCTCATTGCTCTCTCCAACTCCCTGAAAGGAGGTTGTGGAAGGAGGGAGCTGGGCTCTTCTCCCAAGTGTTAGGAGACAGGACAAGAGGGAATGGCCTCAAGCTCAATCAGGGGAGGTTCAGGCTGAACATTAAGAAAAAATTCTTCACACAAAGGGTCATTGGGCACTGTCAGAGGCTGCCCAGGGAAGTGGTTGATTCACCATCCCTGGAGGGGTTTAAGGGCTGGGTGGACATGGTTTAGTGTTTGATAGGAATGGTTGGACTCGATGATCCGATGGGTCTCTTCCAACGTGGTTGTTCTATGATTCTATGATTCTAAGGTGGTCATGACTAGAGCAGACCATGTCTGACCCAGATTGCATCATGCTGGTAGAGTTGCTAATGAGTCACCTTTTAGGCTTGTGAGGCATCTCACCCCAGGTAATTGACGTAGGCTCACACTGTTAACAGTGAGATGGGTATTTGATGACAACCACAGAGATGTTGGCTGGAGGGGCTGTCTGAAGGCCTCTTGACCAGTTTCCTGCTCAGACAAGAAGGACTGCCAGCGTTATCTCAGATCAGCCACAACTTTGTCCAATAAAATCTTGAGAATCTCTCAGAAAGAGGATTCCCAGGTTTTCTGGGTCACAGACAAGAATGCCACACTACCACCCTGGTGAAAAACATTTTCACTCCATGTCCACTGAAAGCTTTTCAAGTCAGAATTTACAACCATTGCACTTTGGTTTGTGTGTACATATAGAATCATAGCATCATCAGGTTGGAAGAGACCCACTGGATCATCATGTCCAACCATTCCTATCAAACACTAAACCATGTCGCTCAGCACCTCATCCACCAGTCCCTTAAACCCCTCCAGGGAAGGTGACTCAACCCCCTTCCTGGGCAGCCTCTGCCACTGCACAATCACCCTTTCTGTGAAAAATTTTTTCCTTATATTGAGCCTGAACCTCTCTCTCTCTCTCTCTCTCTCTCTGTATATAATCAGACACTGCAAAGAATTTCTGCACTTTATTGGGTTTTTCCAGTTTCTCTTTGAAGTTTCATAGGTTGCTGCTGCATCAGACCTTGCCCCCTCTTCACCAGATGAAACAAGACCAGATTCCTCAACCTATACTAACAGATCTTCTACTTGAGGCTCTTGTGTATCCTGACGGTCACTTAATGGGCTCCTTCCAGTTTCTCCTCATGCCCTTTGATCTGTAGAGCCTAGAATGGGATATGTCCTTTCACGCAGGACCTCGCATGCACCAGTAGAGTAGGAAAGCAGCTTCCATTGATCTGCTGAATACATTTCTCCTGTTGACACTCATTCTTTTAAAAAGAAGAACAGAAAGCATTTACTGGGAAATGAGCACAACCCTATCACATTTGTCTGTCTTCAATGAAGACGCTGGTTCTTAATTATGTCAGTAAAACAAGTGGCTGGGGGGCTCTGACCCTGGTTGAGGCCTCCAGGCACAGATGTAGTACAAATAATAGCCTGGAATCTCTTCTGGGTGAGGTATTTCCTCAGTGTACGCAAGGGATTAAACTAATAACACCCTATTTCCCCTTACGCTGGTGTTAAGGAGGATTACTCTGTGGGAAACCGGGAGCTCATTGGTTCAAGAAAACTTCCCTTTGGGAAAGTCTCTCCAGGGTGTTTCCTTATTTTCCTTTACCACTGCAGGTTTACTCTTCCACCAGGTAGGTCAGCTGCCTATTCAGCAAGGACCTATGATTTCCTATGTTTTAAGCAGCTTGCCAAAGCAGGGATTAATATTATTTTTCATTTTTATTTGTTGTTCTTTTTCTAGCAAATAATTTAAAAAGCTAGAGAAATTAAAAATGCGACAGTTGTGTGGATAAAAAAAAGAGTAAGGCAAGAAAAAGATAAGAGATCTAACTATAGCTCTTTAAAGCAAAACTATTAAAAAACCCCAAAGCTTACAGAATTATCCCTAAATCATAGAATCATAGAATGGTTTGGGTCTGAAGGGACCTTAAAGATCATCTAGTTCCAACCTCCCTGCTATGAACAGGGACACTTCCCACTGGATCAGGCTACTCAAAGCTCCATCCAACCTGGCCTTGAACACCTCCAGGGATGGGGCAGCCACAGCTCTCAAAGGACTATCAAAGTGGCCTCTGACTATGAAGAACAAGAGGTATTTCATAGAATCATAGAATCATAGAACAACCAGGTTGGAAGAGACCCATCAGATCATTGAGTCCAACCATTCCTATCAAACATTAAACCATGTCCCTCAGGACCTCATCTACCCGTGCCTCAAACACCTCCAGGGAAGGTGAATCAACCACCTTCCTGGGCAGCCTATTCCAATGTCCAATGACCCTTTCCGTGAAAAACCTCCTCCTAATCTCTAGGCTAAATCTCCCCTGGCAGAGCTTGAGGCCATTCCCTCTTGTCCTGTCTCCTGTCACTTGGGAGAAGAGCCCAGCTCCCTCCTCTCCACAACCTCCTTTCAGGTAGTTGTAGAGAGTAATGAAGTCTCCTCTCAGTCTCCTCTTCTCTAGGCTAACCACCCCCAGCTCTCTCAGCCATTCCTCGTAAGGTCTGTTCTCCAGACCCCTCACCAGTCATTTGATGACGTATGCATCCGAGTATAGCATAAACTTTCCTGGAGAGCAGAGAAAAGCTCATAAGCGAACGTTTATAAATTTAAATGATTTTACCTTGAATTTCGCATGCTTGCTGACATGTCATCCAGTTACCCCATTCACTTCGCGTATATCATAGAAACAAAAGTCGTAATTACATGCTCTCAAAATCAGGCTGCGTTTTGCTTCTACCTTTAAAAAAAAAATTAAAGATCAGATGTGTTTAAGCTTTGGGAGTCCTGTGTTGGTACATGGAGATATAAAACAAACTGAAGAAGATTTGAGCTTATCTTTCTCATATCTAACTTTTTAGCAAAACAAAAGATAAAAGCATTGACCACCTGATATTTTAGAAAGGGGTTTTTATTACTCCAGCAAAGCCAAAACTATAAAACTAAATTACTGGTATGGAATAAAACCAGCAAGTGGCAGTATTTGACAAAAATCTGAAAGGTAGGTAGGAAACTTTTAGAAGCGAACGGAGATTTTCACTGTATCTAACTATAGAATAGGCACTTTTCCTAGTGCTCAGAAAGAAAAATCTCCCATTTCCTGCATAAATACCTTATGTTTTGTGAGGTCAGCTTCTCCACTAGAGAAATCAGAAACAGGAGGCAAATTTCCCATGGATATTTATATGCGAGGTCGGCAAAAATGACCCTACACATTTTAGAAAAATTCTTCTATGAAAACTGGCTAAGAATAGAAAGATATATCAAAGCCACTTGGGCGCCTTAGTTATCAGAAACCTTCCCTGCTACCAATTTAGAATAGAATGCAATCAATATTCAGATCATTATACAGCTTTTTCAGTGCATTTTATAAAAGAAAATAAGATACAGATAAAAAAAACCCACAAAAAACCCCCAAACAAACCCACAAACCCAAAAGGAAGGGTAAACATTTGAGGTTGTAAAGCAAAAAACTTAGCGAACACCAGAAATTTGCTTTCTCCTTTGTGGAACTGCATTTAAATAGTTTTCAGTTACTTAAAAAAAGGCATTTTTTTCCACAAGTTCCCTGCTTTCTTTAGTTCAAAGAATAAATCATAATCTCGGGTTAAAAATTCTCTTATTTTAGAATGTGAAGAATAGTTACGAAACTGTGAGGACTTAAAAGTTGGACTATTTACAATGCATAATGACATAAATAGCTCTCCTCTGCAGCTTTAAGTAAAATCGATTTCTTTTTTAACCCACTCTCTCAGCATCTTTTTAAACTCCTTCATTACTACTGATGAAAATCTCTTGAAAGCTTTTTTGGATCTTCAGAGTCATCTCTGGAAAGACTTTTCAATCTACCCATGTTTCTGTCTTCTCTTTCCTGCCAAACAAGCGTTTTATAGACTGAAAACAAGATGTGAGATCTTTAACCAGAGCACCGACAAGGAAAGAACTGACTGTCTTTTCAGCATCTCAGTGAACATCAAGTCAATCTGCACTATATTTTAATCAGAAATATTAATATTCCCACCAGTGCCTAGTGCTGAGCTAATTGCAAACGCTACTGGATTCCACAAGGCAGGGAAAAGGTCTAACTTAAATGATTTATGAGGCATTAATAATCTATTAACTGAGAGTCTGGAGGTTACATGTAACGAAGTAAACGGCAAGGATGCCAGATAGCATGTTAAGACTAAATTGCCTAATTAGAGTGAAAATACTGATGTGCTTTTAATCTCATGCTCAGAATTACATACATATAACATAGTTATTTCTAATTCGTAGTACAATAGTCTAGTAAGTCCTCAAATGCTAAAATCTGCTCAGAACAGGGAAGTGATTCTGCTCTTGTACTCAGAACTGGTGAGGTCGCACCTCAAATCCTGGGTTCAATTTTGGGCCCTTCACTACAAGAAACACATTGAGGTCCTGGAGCGAGTCCAGAGAACGGGAATGGAGCTGGTGAAGGGGCTGGAGAACAAGTCTTACAAGGAGCAGCTGAGCGAAGTTGTTTAGCCTGGAGAAAAGGAGGCTGAGGGGAAACCTTATCACTCTCTACAACTGCCTGAAAGGAGGTTGTAGTGAGGTGGGTGTTGGTCTCTTCTCCCGTGACAGGTGATAGGATGAGAGGGAATGGCCACAAGCTCCGCCAGGGGAAGTTTAGATTGAACATTAGGAAAAACTTCTTCACAGAAAGGGTTCTCAAGCACTGGTAGAGGCTGCCGAGGGAGGCGATTGAGTCCCCATCCCTGGAGGTGTTTAAAAAGCAGGTAGATGAAGTGCTTAGGGATATGATGTAGCAGTGGATGGGTACAGTTGGAACTGATGATCTCAGAGGTCTTTTCCAACCTAATGATTCTACGATTCTATCATTGTCATCTTCTACAGAAAACATAATCAATTTTGAATAACTACTTTATAGAATCATAGAATCATAGAACAACCAGGTTGGAAGAGACCCACCGGATCATCAAGTCCAACCATTCCCATCAAACACTAAACCACGTCCCTCAGGACCTCATCCACCCATCCCTTAAACACCTCCAGGGAATCAAACCCCTCCCTGGGCAGCCTCTGACAGTGCCCAATGACCCTTTCTGTGAATTTTTTTTTTTCCTAATGTTCAACCTGAACCTCCCCTGATTGAGCTTGAGGCCATTCCCTCTCGTCCTGTCCCCTGCCACTTGGGAGAAGAGGCCATTATGTTTTAAAAGAATCATCATAAAGCACCAAAATGCCACAACATAAATTGTTCTCCTGTTTTCCTAAATGCTAAGGATAAGGCAGTTTAGCGATAGCTCCGCGTGACTGTGTTTAGTTATCTGACCTCAGATGCTCTGCTGCTTTTAGCACGGGCACCGCAGGATGACAGATTTACAGCCACCAAGATGCTCTAACGTGAGTGGCATTTCCGAGGCAAAAAGTTCCTTGTGCCAACACTTGCACTCTGCAGGTCGAAAGTGCTTTTCCTGAACCAGGAATCAAATATAATTCTCAGATTAAGACATGCCTGTATCCCAACACTGATTACAAATGCAGAGGAGGTGATACATATAGCAGCTGCTTTCTGAGTTGACATTGAGGTGATACCGATTTTAACCTGCTGCTTCCGTAAACTTCCACAACCCTCTACAAGGTCCCAGTTAGCCAGCCTGCAGCTCAATGGGAGGCTGAAGGATGCTTTAAAGGACTCAAGACTCCTTTGAAGAAGAAAAAAACTTCCATGCTTCCCTTAGTGAACCCTTTTTGAAGACACAAGCAGTCAAGTCTTGCTTTAGAGAACAGAAACATAGTGACTCAGGAAAAATATTGTCAAACAGAAAGTAAGTAAAAGATAATAGCTCAGCATATTTTTATTCTGGGCCTCTCAATGGTTTCCAGAACTTGTAGCACAAAGCCAGGCTCTGATTTCCTACACAGAATCATGGAATACTAGAATCCTAGAATAGTTTGGGTTGGAAGGGATCTTAAGGATCATCCAGTTCCAACCCTACTGCCACGGGCAGGGACACCTCCCACTGGATCAGGCTGTCCAAGCCCCATCCAACCTGGCCTTGAACCCCTCCAGGGACAGGGCAGCCACAGCTTCCCTGGGCAACCTGTTCCAAGGCCTCACCAACCTGGTGGTGAAGGAATTCCTCCTTATGTCTAGTCTAAATCTGTTCCTCTTCAGTTTATACCCATTGCCCCTTGCCCTATCACCACAAGCCTTTGCAGACAGTCCCTCCCCAGCTTTCTTGTAGCCCCTTCGACTACTGGAAGGTTACTCTAAGGTCTCCTCAGAGCCTTCTCCACGCTGAACAAGCCAAACTCTCTCACGAGGTGTTTGGCTAGATATTAAAAAAAGAACACAAATGTCATTCCCTGACTTGTGCTCAAACTAAGTCATAGCACACTTCGGACTAAGAATACTGTAGATAGTTTTAGGCAAGAATGGCTAATACATTGCTCCCATACATTTCCTCTCCTCCACTTCCTTCTCCCTTCTCCCTCTCCTTCTCTTAATTTTCCTTCTCCTTCTCCCTCTCTTTCTCCCTCTCTTCATTTTCCTTCTCCCTCTCCTTCTCCCTCTCCTTCTCCTCCTCCCTCTCCTTCTTCTCCTTCTCTTCATTTTCCTTCTGCTCCTCCCTCTCCTTCTCTTCATTTTCATTCTCGTTCCCCTCCTCCTCGTCCTCTTCCTTTCTTTTCCCATTACCTGTCCTCTCCCCTCTCCTTCTCCCTCTCTTCATTTTCCTTCTCCCTCTCCCTCTCTTCATTTTCCTTCTCCCTCTCCCTCTCTTCATTTTCCTTCTCCCTCTCCTTCTCCTTCTCTTCATTTTCCTTGTCCCTCTCCTTCTCCCTCTCTTCATTTTCCTTCTCCCTCTCCTTCTCCTTCTTCTCCCTCTCCCCTCTCCTTCTCCCTCTCTTCATTTTCCTTCTCCCTCTCCCTCTCTTCATTTTCCTTGTCCCTCTCCTCCTTCTCTTCATTTTCCTTGTCCCTCTCCTTCTCCCTCTCTTCATTTTCCTTCTCCCTCTCCTTCTCCTCCTCCTTCTCCCCCTCCTTCTCCTTCTTCTCCCTCTCCTTCTCTTCATTTTCATTCTCATTCCCCTCCTCTTCGTCCTCTTCCTTTCCCATTACCTCTCCTCAACTTCTCCTTCTCCTTCTCCCTCTCTTCATTTTAATTCTCCTTCTCCCTCTCTTCCTTCTCCCTCTCCTACTCCTTTTCCTTCTCCCTCTCTTCCTTCTCCTTCTCCCTCTCCCTCTCTTCATTTTCATTCTCTTTCTTCCTCTCTTCATTTTCCTTCTCCCTCTCCTCCTCCCTCTCCTTCTCCTCTTCATTTTCCTTCTGCTTCTCCCTCTCCTTCTCTTCATTTTCATTCTCGTTCCCCTCCTCCTTGTCCTCTTCCTTTCTTTTCCCATTACCTCTCCTCTCCTCTCCTCTCCTCTCCTCTCCTCTCCTCTCCTCTCCCTCTTCTCCCTCTCTTCCTTCTCCTTCTCCCTCTCTTCCTTTTCCTTCTCCTTCTCCCTCTCTTCCTTTTCCTTCTCCTTCTCCCTCTCTTCCTTTTCCTTCTCCTTCTCCCTCTCTTCCTTCTCCTTCTCCTTCTCCCTCTCTTCCTTTTCCTTCTCCCTCTCTTCCTTCTCCTTCTCCCCCTCCTTCTCCTTCTCCCACTCTTCCTTCTCCTTCTCCCCCTCCCTCTCCCCTCCTTCTCCTTCTCCCTCTCTTCCTTCTCCCTCTCCTTCTCCTTCTCCCTCTCTTCATTTTACTTCTCCTTCTCCCTCTCCTTCTCCTTCTCCCTCTCCTTCTCCTTCTCCCTCTCTTCATTTTACTTCTCCTTCTCCCTCTTCTTCTTCTTCTCCCTCTTCTTCTCTTCATTTTCATTCTCCTTCCCTCCCTCCTCTTCTTCCTTTCGTTTCCCATTATCTCTCTTCTCTTCTCCTCCCCTCCCCTCTCCTTCTCCCCCCCTCCTCTTCACTTTCCTCCTCCTCCTCCTCCTCTTCCTTTCTTTCCCGATTCCATCTTCCCTCCTTCCCGCCTCCTCCCTCTCCCCCCCCCGTCTCCCCCCCGTTCCCGGTTCCCCCGCCCCCCGAGGGCGGAGCCGCTGTGTGTGCCGTGAGGCGGCGGCGGCAGAGCCGCTGAGGGGAGCGTGGGTCGCGCCGTCCGTGCAGGCGGCGGCGCAGCATGGCCCGGCCGGGCTCCGCGGGGCTCTGCCCTCCGCCTCCACCTCCACGGCTGCTGCTGCTGCTGCCGCCGCTGGTGCTGCTGCTGCTGCTGCTGCCGCTGCCGCCGGGCAGCTCGGGGCAGGCCCCGGCGCGGGGCAGCGTGTGGTGCCCGAGCCGCTGCCTCTGCTTCCGAACCACCGTGCGCTGCATGCACCTCATGCTGGAGAGCGTCCCCAACGTGGCCCCCCAGACATCCATCCTGTGAGCCGGGGGGAACGGGCACGGGGGGACGGGGAGGGGCGGGGGGGGGGAGGGGGTCGGTGCCTCGGAGCCGGCGGCTGGGGATGCTCGGGAGGCGTCAGACACCCGGAGGTCACGGGTTCGATGCCCTAGAACCTGGGGATTTGATGATGCCCTAGAACCTGGGCATTTGATGATGCCCTAGAACCTGGGCATTTGATGATGCCCTAGAACTGGGGGACTCGCTTCCCTAGAACGTTGGGCTTTGATGCCCTAGAACGTTGGGGTTCGATGCCCTAGAACCGCGAGACTCGATGCCCTAGAACCGCGAGATTCGATGCCTTATAACCGGGGGACTTGCTGCCCTAGAACCTGGGGATTCAGTGGCCTAGAACCTGGGGATTCAGTGTGGGATTCGATGCCCTAGAACCTGGGGATTTGATGTCCTAGAAAATGGGGATTTGATGCCCTAGAACAGGGGAATTCAGTGGCCTAGAACCTGGGGATTCGATGTGGGATTCGATGTCCTAGAACCTGGGGATTCAATGTGGGATTCGATGCCCTAGAACCTGGAGATTCGATACCCTAGAACCTGGGGGTTGGATGCCCTAGAACCTGGGGGTTGGATACCCTAGAACCTGGGGATTCGATGCCCTAGAACCTTGGGGTTCGATGCCTTAGAACCTTGGGGTTTGATGCCCTAGAACCAGGGTATTCAATACCCTAGAACCTTGGGGTTCGATGCCCTGGAACCTGGGTTTCGATGCCCTAGAACCTTGGGGTTCGATGCCCTAGAACCTGGGATTTGATGCCCTAGAACCTGAGGGTTTAGTGGCCTGGAACCGAAGATCCGATGGGTCCCTTCCAACCTGGTTGTTCTGTGATTCTGTGACTCGCTGCCCTAGAACCAGGGGACTCGCTGCCCCAGAGCTGGGAGGATTCGATGCCCCAGAGCCGGTTCCCCCGGGTTTAGCAGGGCTAAAAGGTGAAAAGGTGGATGTTCCGTTTATCCTATGGGTGTCGTTTCTCGAGCTCAGTCGCCCACAAAAGGAATGTTTGCGGCTGCCTTGGTGTCTCGCTGGAAGGCGTCTCTGGTCTCCGAGAGGGTCAGTGCAGCTCTGGGCTGAGTTCTGAGCCCCTGGTTAGCTGACTGAGCGCTCACTCGGTTCTGATTCCTCCCCGAGGCCATGCAGGATTACATTTCTCCAGCTTAATCAGCCCCCAAAAGATTTTTGCTGCTCCCTTGCCACCCTGCTTCTGAGCATATTCCGTTGGCAAGGAGGATCCTCCGCTTTCTGCTCAGTTCTGGGACATGATGGGGATGTCTGAGCAGAGCTGGACCAAACCCCTGGCTTTACCGAGCCCTGATCCAATCCAGGTTCCCGCCAGCAACCTGCAGACGTGGTTCCCTCTCCTGTTTTTTAATCCCAATGTCCCAATTTTAATTTAATCCAATCTGAGGTGCCCGGCCATCCCGCTGGAGGATCCATCGCTGATTTGAGCAGCAATAAAAACCCAACTTGGTAATAAAATGCGGTTCGGTAATAAAATCCAGCGTTGGCCAGGATTACAATATATTCCATTCACATTGTTTTGACTGCGACGTTGACCTCTCCAGCTGTATCTGCTTGTCATCAGTGCAAAGATCTAAACGAACATCACACTCTGTTTTGTTTCGAGGCTTATGCGAGGAGCAAATTTGTTCCACTGACCTGCTTCTAAGCTCCTCGGGCTTCAGAAAAAGCTCTTGGCCCCAGCCCCGTCCTTCCCTTACACACACGCAGCCCCTGGAAGCGGCGCAGAGCTTGGCCTGGGGGAGTTTTCTGCGGGGCCTCCTGTAATAAATCGACTTGTGACTTTGTCAGATATTTTCGGAAGGGATCTAGAAGGCCTTGGTGTGTTTCAGCGTCCAAGTATCGTTTCATGTGAGGAGCGCAGCCGTTTAACGTGAGCCGAGTCCCCTCTTTGGCAGGAGGCACACAGCCTCTTGGCGGAGAGGGGTTAGTCCTTGTAAACCTTTTAGGGAACAATACAGGAAGAGGGGTGGTTAATATTTCTCGAAACAAAGTACATTTACAGGACACCTTTCGCCTGGAGAGTACAGGAAACTGTGTGAAGTTTGGGGAATCATTTTAAATGGGGGGGGGAAAAAAGAAGTAAATAAATTTTAGGCTGTGGAGTGGAGTCGTAATGGCTGAGTTTCATGTTAGAGGTAGAAGGGCTTGCAAAGAGCAGAAAGTATTAGATTAAATCTAGCCAGGGTGGAGCTCCCCTTACGGTAGGTATTTATAGTCTTGCCGGGAGTCGGAGGAGAATGTGTGAACAATGCAAGCATTATGCTCGTGTAACCCCACTAACGTATCAAATTGTTGAGTATCATAAATCTGAATTATCGTTCCAGTATAATGCAAGCTACAGTGCAGCAGAAGTAAGGAAAAAAGGATTTTAAACCATTCTTTCCCGCTTGACAAAGAACAGCGATTGTCAGAATTCCCCTGGGGATGACCAGCAGTCTTCAAAACATAATGGTGGTCTTACTTGTCATAGAATGATAGAACCATGGAATAGTTTGAGTTGGAAGGGACCTTAAAGATCTTCTAATTCCAACCCCCCTGCCATGGGGGGTTTCTAATTCCAACCCCACCCTCCACCTCCCACTGGATCAGGCTGCTCCAAGCCCCATCCAGCCTTGTCTTGAACCCCTTCAGGGATGGGGCAGCCACAGCTTCCCTGGGCAACCTGGGCTAGTGCCTCACCATCTTCGTAGTGCAGAATTTCTTCCTAATGTCTAGTCAGAATCTTCCTCTCTCATGTTTACAGCCATAGTCATGTGGCAGTGAGTATTCTCCTTTTCCACCAACTAACAGGTCTGTGAGTGCACAATTCCTTCTCCTGCTACAGTTCTTCTGAAGGGCTGTGAATGGGGAGGAGATGGGACTAGAAGAGAGTCAGGTGATTTGAATCTCTGGGCCAAAGAACAACAGCACAATTTATTTAGTAATCAATAGTTTGAAGGTACTAATTGCACATAAATAGCTTACCTATTGCATACGAATTGCCTAGATTTAGCTGTAGAACGTAGCTTCAGAATAATCATTACATGGCTGAGGTACACATTGATTCACTAGATGGTCTACCAATCCTCTTTACCTTCCCGTTAGGTAGAACTGCAGTTCTACGCAGCAGTGTTAAGCCCATCACCCATGGAAGGCTCTGTACACTCGAGCAGTTCGTTTTTTTAAGGGACCTGGAGAGGGACCTGGAGGTGTTGGTTGACAGCCGACTGAACATGAGCCAGCACTGTGCCCAGGTGGCCAAGAAGGCCAATGGCATCCTGGCTTGGATCAGAAATGGTGAGAGCAGCAGGTCCAGGGAGATTCTTCTCCCGCTGTACTCAGCACTGGTGAGACCACTCCGTGAATCCTGTGTTCAGTTGTGGGCCCCTCAGCACAAGAAGGATGTTGAGGCTCTGGAGTGAGTCCAGAGAAGAGCAACAAAGCTGGTGAAGGGGCTGGAGAACAGGCCTTATGAGGAGCAGCTGAGAGAGCTGGGGTTGTTTACGCTGGAGAAGAGGAGGCTGAGGGGAGACCTTATTGCTCTCTGCAAATACCTGAGAGGAGGTTGTGGAGAGGAGGGAGCTGGGCTCTTCTCCCAAGTGTTAGAGGACAGGGCGAGAGGGAATGACCTCAAGCTCCTCCAGGGGAGGTCCAGGCTGGACATTAGCAAAAAAGTTTTTCCCACCAAGGGTCACTGGGCACTGTCAGAGGCTGCCCAGGGAGGTGGTTGAGTCACCTTTCCTGGAGGTGTTTAAGGGATGGGTGGATCAGGTGCTGAGGGACATGGTTTAGTGTTTGATAGGAAAGGTTGGACTCAACGATCCGATGGGTCTCTTCCAACCTGGTTGTTCTATGATTCTATGAATATTTCTTTTTTCTTGTCTTCCTTAGGACACAGATTGACCATGCAAAGTAATTATTAAAACAGCATGAGGCCCAGACCAGCACTGCAGCCAAATGTTTTTCCCCACATATCAAAAATGTCTACTCCTAATCTCAGGCTCTTTTTTGAAAACTGTTCATAACATTACTAGTTGCTGCCCTTGCCAGCGCTACTTCTGGCTGTACATTTTCTCACTCTCTCCTGCTTCCCCAGCTTCCTGGCCCTTCCCCCTTCCCTGCTGGGATCCATGCCTTAAATTTCTTCTGCAGACTGGATGCTGCCAGCTTCGAAAGTGCTCGTGGAGCCTTGCGTGAGCACGTGGTTTCACCCAAGCTGGGATTGTTGCCCAGATTCCTTGTAGGAGTAGGGCTGGCATCCCAGTTCAGCAGGGCTTGTGATGACTTCCCGTAGGAATGGAGACCGCTTCTTACAGCGGTTTGCAAAATCACTTCATGCCTTAAGTACGGTGCTGGAAGTTTCCTTTCATCTCTGCCTCAGTATAGAGTGCCCACATATTCATGGAAATCACTGAAATACATTTATATTAGACTATTTAAACAGTTCGTGGAATGTAAACTTCTGGGTACACTGCTATTGCTGTCCTTTCTTCCCTGAATTATGTTCTAGTTTGCATTTCTTTGAGGGATCTTTGTGCTTTACAGACATTTTTGGTTCAGGTTATTTGTCATTCTGACTCCTTTAAGTATTAGTGCAATATATTATGATTTGTATTTTGCCTTATCCTGACCCGAATCCAAACCTGTCTACAGGACTAGTTACACATACTCAGACCAATACTAAAATTTCATCATAGTTTTTCTTGGCAGCACTTAGATCTCTCCGATTTTTTCCTAGCTGTACAAGCATAACTACATTCATAGCAGCTGGATCCCAAAGACTGAGTGAGAACAGAAACTAGGGTCCTGTTATAAGAAGAAAACGTAAAAACCGGCAAAAATAATTTTCACACAAGAAAACGGACTCGATTGTCATTATGAGTGACACACAAACCATTGCAAAGTACATTTTATTTTGAAAGAAGTCACTCATAATTGTATTTGCTATGGTTATTGATTTCTTTGGCTCTCCTGTATGTCTGTTATGAATAAAACACCTTTTCAATGCACTAGTATTACTTTAAGCCATCAGACCTTAACAGGACTTTTTAAATTGCAGTTGTTCCAAGTGAGTATCTTTTGAACGCAGTCACTGACATTAAATTGAGGGCAACAGTCTCTGTGATCCTTGTTATGGCTTTTGTTTACATAATTCCAACATATTCTGGAAATTAGAATCATAGAATCATAGAACAACCAGCTTGGAAGAGACCCAACGGATCATCGAGTCCAACCATTCCCATCAAACACTAAACCATGTCCCCCAGGACCTCATGCACCCGCCCCCCAAACACCTCCAGGAAAGGTGACTCAACCACCTCCCTGGGCAGCCTATTCCAGTGCCCAATGAGACACCTTTCAGTGTGTAGCTTTTTATTTGTTTATTTTAATTTGGCTTTTGTAGTGTAAATGTCAAGAGTCCATCCAAAGGGGAAGGGGAAAGTGTTAGTTATTTATGTCTATGGTGAGTTTCTAGACGGCTGCATTACAAATATTTAGGATTTTTCGTAGCTCCATGAGAATTTCTTTGGGATCTGATGGGCACTCGCAATGCCAGTGAAAAGCGTTACTCGTGCTTTTCACGAGCATCTGTCATAATAGAATTTAAAGAAAACCAAACAAACCTGAGTTGCACAAATCACACGTATGTGTGCAGTGTACAGGAATTACTGAAGAGATTGGGGTAATGGAAACGTAATGACATTTTGCATTTCAGTGCTGATTTATGAGAGCATTATACCTCTTAACAGAGATATTTAGGGAAAAGAAATGGGTAATATGTATAAATTCTGTTTGTGCAGGAGTCTCTGGGCTTTCGTTGAGTGCACCCTGAGCAAGTTTGCAGATGACACTAAGCTGGGTGGAAGTGTGGATCTGCTGGAGGGTCGGGAGGCTCCAAAGGGATCTGAACAGGCTGGATCCATGGGCGGAGACCAATGGCATGAGGTTTAACTTGAGGTGGTTTATTCACCTTCCCTGGAGGGGTTTAAGGGACGTGTGGATGAGGTGCTGAGGGACATGGGTTAGTGTTTGATTGGAATGGTTGGACTCAGTGATCCGATGGGTCTCTTCCAACCTGGGTATTCTATGATTCATAGCAAAACGATGCACGCTCTTTGCGTATCTGCTGTTTGCAAACGATGCATTGTCATCAGTCAGCAAACTACCATCCATTCTCATCTGAAAAATGCAGGATCCTTGCTTCTGATCCGATCTTTGAAATCCTTTTAGAAAGCTTCCAGTAGACTAGGCAATTAAGAGAGCAAACAAATACACTTCAACACTGTTAAGGACAAAGGATTGTAGTCTCAAATTTGGACTGTGGGTAAGCTTGATCACTGCTGAGCATCAATTTACATGTAGGAGGTAGCTGAGATATGACACTGGTGTAAGATTTTAGTTAAGACACAGATTTGTGTACGTTTAGTGTTCAAAAAAGAACAGATACGAAGGTTTACTTGAAGCGTTGGAGAATAACTGAATACAGACACAGATCTTGACAGGCTCTTGGCTGGGCAGCGGACTGCATTAAATGCCAGCGATAATTTACTTGGATTACATAAAGCAGGGGGAAAGCGTAACATTCTTTCAATAAAAAATACCTTCTGTCTTCTTTCATGGAAATTTTATGACCGAATGCAGAATTCAGTTTGAGATTGAAACACCTACACGTAGGTCTCTATACGCAGGTGTCTACAGTCGTGTTTGGTGTCTGAATTTCCCTTCTAGTGAGTAGCAGCTTAACCAAGTGCCTACAGGAGGACTCAGCTCATGTGAAAGGATTTGATTAATGTGCTAAGTATGGCATCTAGTGCCATTTTAATTACCTTGAGAAAATAATTTCTGGCCTCCGGCTGCCTCTCCAAAAAGGACACAGGTCTCCAGTTGGGCATGGTTCATATCTGCTTGGTCCTAACAGATGTCTTGGATAGTCTAGGGCATTGAACAAACAGCAGATACCACTGTTGAGACCATTTGTGCAGTTTATTCATTTATTCATGCCCTGCCTTCTCATGTATGAGTGTGTTGAAGAGGAGGCTGAGGGGAGACCTTATTGCTCTCTACAACTACCTGAAGGGAGATTGTAGAGAGGAGGGATCTGGGCCCTTCTCCTAAGTGACAGGGGACAGGACAAGAGGGAATGGCCTCAAGCTCTGCCAGGGGAGGTTCAGGCTCGACATAAGAAAAAAAATTTTGACAGAAAGGGTCAGTATGCTCTGGAACAGGCTGCCCAGGTAGGTGGTTGACTCACCTTCCCTAGAGGAGTTTAAGGTGCAGGTGGACGAGGTGCTGAGGGACATGGTTTAGAGATTGGTGGGAATGGTTGGCCTCTGATCCGGTGGGTCTCTTCCAACCTGGTGATTCTATGATTCTATGACTAGTCTTCTGTTGACAATAAAAAGAGTCTAAACATCTGTGTGTAGATACTGATAGCCGTTTGTCTAAACCAAACCTTAAAATACTTCTCAGAAGAGAATGTTTTCCTAGCAGCAAAGCAAATTTGGTGAGTGTGTAGGATGTGAACCGCGCTAGAAGCCTTTCCCAGGCAATCTGTCTCCTGCTGCTGATGGAACGAGCCAGGACCGAGGCATGAATGAGTTAAGGAGACATTTGCAGAGCTTGCAGAATATGCTTGGTCCTTAGCAGGGGGCAGAAGGGCACAGCATTGACAGAATGTTTGGCATTTACTGGTTAGATATTAGGCGAAGCTGCTGAAGGATCCAGCAGAAGCCCAAGTGAGAATTTGTTTCAAGAGCGTATCTGCAAGCTTCTGAATCTACTAGTGGGAAAATATTTTTGTCACCTCAGCAGAGAGTTAACTTCTTTGTTGAAGAATGGGAAAACATGTGGAGCTAAATCATATGCATTATTTTCTGCAAGTGTCTTACTGTGTGTTACACACTGTCATAGTTTGTTTTGTTTTGTCATACATTTTTATGTTACAATTAATAACCATAATTTCAGCTTTTCACCCCTTTTATGTGTTTCTGACCAGTGAATACTTAGCATTTGAGCGTAAAAGTGCTAAATATGTTTTTATTTACAGAAAGATGTCAGTGATGAGTAAAACCAAAGATCCATATCTGACCTAATATCTGTTCTTTGAGGGTGACCGAAAGAGCAGTTTATAAAGAAGTAAACAGCATAGAGCAGCGTGTAGTGGTTCAATCCAATAATAAATTTCAGATCACAGATTTGCTAAGCTAAAGATTATTTCCATATTATACGTAAATCTTGATGTATTTCTTCTCCAGAAATCGTTTAACTTCCTTTTTTCAACTCATTTAATTATTTACACCAAGGTTTATGCTGATAACTTCTGTTGACAAGGAGTACTACACAAACTACGTGGTGTAGATTGCTCTATTCTTTTGTTTGAAACCTGCAAGTTGGCAGCTTCTCTTGACGTCCCCCATTTCTTCTCTTGGAAGAAACAGTGAATATTTGATCCCTCTCTATCATCTCAGTGCTAACCATGATTTTATGACCTTTGATCCTAAGCTTCTCCATTCATTTCTTTCTCAAGCGGAGGAGTCTTCTCACTGAAAGGTCAATGTTCTTAACCTCTCATCATCTGAATTGCTTTTTCCCAGCTCTGCTCTGTTTTGAGGTGAGGGAATTATAACTTTCCCTAGCATTTACACGGACAGATCTGGTTCGTGGGGTTTATACTGCAGCACTAGGATCATCTCTGGTTTTATCTTCTGTTTCTTTCTTAGTAACTCATAGCATCGTATTTCTTTCTCTTGAAATGTTGTTTTCATTGAATTATCAAGTCAGGCTTTGTTAAAATAGATGAATATCGTGGGCAAAACCTTATTCTCTCTTCCCCTTATGAATAAACTGAACAGTGAAGAACCCATTCTTTCTGTGCGACTTTAGTGGTGACCTTCCCCCACTATGAAAATTTGCTGTTTACTTCCAATATCTCGTTACATGCTGATCTGTAGTGTGTAGGATGCTTTCCAGCTGTTTCAAAAGATTTTAATCTTTTAATTTGCAAAGCTTTGGGAGTTTGAACTGTCGTCAGCCCAAGGTATGTTCATTTCTTCTACTGAAACATCTTGGAAAGTCCTGAAGATTATATAAAGCAGTGTGTCGCTTGGTGTTTTTGCCTGGATCCCCTAGTTGAAAATCACAGCTTCAATCATCTTCTGTTTTCCTGATTCTGCTACCGGATAGGTTCAGTGCCTCTGCTCTTACTCAGTTTTCCCAAACAACAGCAAAATTAAAAGCACAAGTTATATCAATTTTCGTCATTTGGGAATTTAGGGACCTGAGGGACGTTGAATAAGAAATTTCTGAGACAAACATGGGATTAGTCACTGGAAAAAAGTAAGAAATGGATGTTTTGATATTAGTCAATACACTCCTTTCCTCCCAATTCCCAGAGAAGGCTGGTGAAAAAATAACAGGGAGATGCCTATCCCTTGCATCATCAGGAGGTTGTGGATTTGAGACCCAAGGAGGGGGTCACTGTCTGGTCTAACAGTGTGGTAAACACATGCCTAAGGGGAAAATATGACTTAATAAATATTCCAACCTCCTCTGTTTTTTCTGAGTAGCTCTTGGTTCCTGGGTGAGATCAGTGCTCATTGAAAGATAAGATGGGGATATCATTAACCAGCAGAAAACTTGGTGGTTTAGGTATTAAATAAATTTTAGTTTGTTCACGTGCGCACATGGATAGGCTTGTAAGTAAACTAACTTTAAATGAAGAAGTTGAAAGTCCATCAGAAAAGAAAAATAGAAACTAGTAGTCAAAAAGAAGAGAACAGAGCTGGAGTAAAGACAGAAAGAAGCTGTGGAAATAAAACAATGTAACATAATACAAGAAATTTCTATTGCTGTTGTGGCGTGAAAAAGTAGCAGACAACTGATCTGAACAGGCTGGATTGCTGGGCTGAGACCAGTGGGATGAGGTTTAACACAGCCAAATGGTGGATCCTGCACTTGGGGCACAACAACCCTGAGCAACTACAGACTGGGAGAAACCTGACTGGAAACTGCCTGGAGGAGAAGGACCTGGGAGTGTTGGTTGACAGTGACAGAACATGAGGCAGCAGTGGCCCAGGTGGCCAAGAAGGCCAATGGCATCTTGGCTTGGATCAGAAACAGTGTGACCAGCAGGTCCAAGGAGGTTATTCTCCCTCTGTACTCAGCACTGGTGAGACTGAACCTCGAATCCTGTGTTCAGTTGTGGGCCCCTCAGCACAAGAAGGATGTTGAGGCTCTGGAGTGAGTCCAGAGAAAAGCAATGAATCTGGTGAAGGGGCTGGAGAAGAGTCCTTCTGAGGAACGGCTGAGAGAGTTGGGGGTGTTTATCCTGGAGAAGAGGAGGCTGAGAGGAGACCTTATTGCTCTCTACAACTACCTGAGGGGAAGTTGTGGAGAAGAGGGAGCTGGACTCTTCTCCCAAGTGCCAGGGGACAGGACGAGAGGGAATGACCTCAAGCTCCGCCAGGGGAGGTTCAGACTGGACATTAGGAAAAAAATTCTTCACAGAAAGGGTCATTGGGCACTGTCAGAGGCTGCCCAGGGACGGGGTTGATTCACCTTCCCTGGAGGTGTTTAAGGTGTGGGTGGATGAGGTGCTGAGGGACATGGTTTAGTGTTTGATAGGAATGGTTGGACTCGATGATGCAGTGGGTCTCTTCCAACCTGGTGATTCTGTGAACGATTCAGAAGATAACAGAAGAAGAGGAGAACTAGCACACAATGTGCCAAATTCCATAATATTTTATTTTTTTAATTACAAAATGCCCTTTTAGAGGAATATTTCACTGTGTATAATGGGTGAAATGAAAATACTAGATTAATGTTTTCAGGCTCCAGTTCTATTTTGAACAATCAAAAACCAAACTGTATGTCTACACCTTTCTTGATTCATCTCTCCAAATTGTCATTTTTCAATTATTTCTTTTTGGATTCATCTTTCTGAGACGTTCAGAATTTACTGTAATTTGTTTAAGGTGTTTTTCTCCACTTCATATATTATTTTGATAGGAATGGTTGGACTCGATGATCCGATGGGTCTCTTCTAACCTGGTTGTTCTATGATTCTATGATTTTGCGACTGAATACATTGAATGCTCTAGATCTTATTTTGCAGATATGAATGTTTGCCTAGCTTTGTACACATGAGTAATCTACAACTACCTGAAAGGATGTTGTAGAGAGGAGGGAGCTGGCCTCTTCTCCCAAGTGACAAGGGACAGGACAAGAGGGAATGGCCTCAATCTCCACCAGGGGAGATTTAGGCTGGAGATTAGGAGGAAGGTTTTCACACAGAGGGTCATTGGGCATTGGAATAGGCTGCCCAGGGAGGTGGTTAGTTCCCCTTCCCTGGAGGTGTTTAAGGGACGGGTAGATGAGGTGCTGAGGGACATGGTTTAGTGTTTGATAGGAATGGTTGGACTTGATGATCCAATGGGTCCCTTCCAACCTGGTTATTCTGTGATTCTATGATTCTGTGAAGCCCCAGGCTTCTGATTCTTCTTTAACTTGAATGTTTGCTGATTCTCTTTCCAGCAAGATAAAGTGTTTACAGCCTTATAGGTCAAGACTTCTTTTATAGGATTGATCCATTTATAAAGGTGAGATTTAAAGTCTATATCTCCCAAGCTAAATATTTATAGTAGCTTGTCTTTCTGGAGAAGTTTATGTATAGAAATAAGTCAATTTTTTAAATATTTATGCATGTGTGTGTTTATATTTTTATATATATACATACACCATGCTATTGTGTGCATGTATGTGTGTGTATATATAATGAAATAGAAACGACTGAGACAAATTGTCTGTATTATTTGCTCCATTTGGATTTGATGAAGGAAAAAAAAAAAAAAAAAAACCAAAACAAAAATAGGTTTACAAGCTTTATATTTGCAAACACGGGCAGCGTTTCAAGACAATCCAAAGAGATGGTGCAATGAGAGCTGGCGGAGCTGGAACGGGGTGACTCAAGAATTTTCCTTTCCTTCCTTTGCTTATCAGGCTGCCAAATATGATTTCTTTTTGTGATGGAGTTTTTACTGTTGTCTAGTGACAAAGAAAATGAAAAGAAAGTTTAAATTACTACAAATAATAAAGATACTCATTGAGAAAGACACATAAGGAGGAGATGGGTGTTGACTTTCAGCTTGCATGTCTTTTTGTTTAATCTGTATTTAGACAGATTAGCAAAGATTAGGGCATTAAAGACATTGTGCAGTGCCTGACGCCTTTCTTGAGCCTTGTGGAAGTTTGTAGAATCAGACTATGAATTTTGGTACAATTTAGCCTTCTCTCTTTTTTTTTCTTTCTGATTTTTTAATGTTTTTCTACATTTAACTCTAAAATTAGTTTTCATGATTATGACATTACTCCCTTTTCTGTTGTGCTCTGTTGTTGTTCAGACTTCCCGATCTTTTAATTCTCTTTCCAATTGCCACTCCTCAAATCTTTCAGAAACATTTTCTTTCAGCATTCTTTCCCCTTGGATCACTTTATTACAACAGTCTCCTCGTTGCCTGGCTGCTCTAAAAAAAAAGGAAGATTACTTTATACACAGCATTACCTTAGCTAAGGGCTGCTTTCCGTAAGCAGGGTAATGACTGCTTATTTGGAAGTTATGTGCACTGTGCTAGCCAAAATGATGGATTTAATAGCCTTTTCTTAGCCGTACGGCTGCTGATTTCCTTCACAGGAATAAAAATCATAGAATCATAGAATCATAGAACAACCAGGTTGGAAGAGACCCACCGGATCATCAAATTCAACCATTCCTATCTATCACTAAACCATGTCCCTCAGCACCTCGTCCACCCGTCCCTTAAACCTCTCCAGGGAAGGTGACTCAACGCCCTCCCTGGGCAGCCTATTCCAGTACCCAATGATCCTTTCGGTGAAGAATTTTTTTCCTAATGTCCAGCCTAAAACTCCCCTGGTGGAGCTTGAGGCCATTCCCTCTTGTCCTGTCCCCTGTCACTTGGGAGAAGAGCCCAGCTCCCTCCTCTCCACAACCTCCTTTCAGGTAGTTGGAGAGAGCAATGAGGTCTCCCCTCAACCTCCTCTTCTCCAGGATAAACACCCCCAGCTCTCTCAGCCGCTCTTCACAGGACCTGTTCTCCAGCCCCTTCACCAGCTTTGTTGCTTTTCTCTGGACTTGCTCCAGAACCTCAACATCCTTCTTGTGCTGAGGGGCCCACTAATGAACACAGGATTCGAGGAGCGGTGTCACCAGTGCTGAGTACAGAGGGAGAATCACCTCCCTGGACCTGCTGATCACACCATTTCTGATCCAAACCAAGATGCCATTGGCCTTCTTGACCACCTGGGCACACTGCTTGCTCATATTCAGTCGCTGTCAACCAACACCCCCAGGTCCCTCTCCTCCAGTAGTTTCCAGCCTTTCCAGCCAGACTTCTCCTGGTCTGTAGCTGCTTAGGGTTGTTGTACCCCAGGTGCGGGACCCACCATTTGGCCTTGTTAAACCTCATCCCATTGGACTCAGCCCAGCAGTCCAGCCTGTTCAGACAGAATAAAAAAGTTGCTTTGATTTATCTTGAGGCAGTGTGAGATGTAGCTGGGCCTGCATGAAATTCAGTGTTCAATTCAAGGGCTTGTAACCTCTGTTGCAGTTCCACCATGCTCTACAGAAGGTAAATATTTTGGTTTTACATAGTTTCGATCACCTATTTTGATATAAAATCTCAATCTACTATCTTAATGTGGCTTTTATTTAATGACCGAGTATCACAATAAACAGATAAATTCCATGAGACTGAGATGAAATCTGTCATCAATATTCAAATCCTTAAATGGGTCTGAGTCAAAGTCTTACCTTGTTTTACTGGTGGGTGAGGAAATCTTTTTTTTTTCAGTTTTTCAAAAGCATTTTGGAAAATACATGAGTTGTCGTGTGGCCTGGTGCCCAGATAACTCTAGTGAGCCAGTCAGAACCCTGAATAAATACAAATAAGCGCCAGACTGCATCATCTGCTAAAATAATGTAAAAAGCTGGAGCAACACTGCTATGGTGTGACATATATCAGACATATATCATATCATATATCATGACATATATCATTTGTATCAGAAATGGTGTGACCAACAGATCCAGGGAGGTTATTCTCCCTCTGTAATCTGCACTGGTGAGGCCGCTCCTTGAATCCTGTGTTCAGTTCTGGGCCCCTCAGCACAAGAAGGATGTTGAGGCTCTGGAGCAAGTCCAGAGAAGAGCAAGGAAGCTGGTGAAGGGGCTGGAGAACAGGCCTTATGAGGAACGGCTGAGAGAGCTGGGGGTGTTTATCCTGGAGAAGAGGAGGCTGAGGGGAGACCTCATTACTCTCAGTAACTCCCTGAAAGGAGGTTGTGTAGAGGAGGGAGCTGGCCTCTTCTCCCAAGTGACAGGGGACAGGACAAGAGGGAATGACCTCAAGCTCCGCCAGGGGAGATTTAGGCTAGAGATTAGGAGGAGGTTTTTCACGGAAAGGGTCATTGGGTATTGGAAGAGGCTGCCCAGGGATGTGGTTGATTCGCCTTCCCTGGAGGTGTTTAAGGGATGGGTGGACGAGCTGCTAAGGGACATGATTTAGTGTTTGATAGGAATGGTTGGACTCGATGATCCAGTGGGTCTCTTCCAGCCTGGTGATTCTATGATTCTGTATCTAAAAAATACACAATGATTGATTTGGTACTGAGATGAACTGGGTGAACTTTAAGGTCCCTTCCATCCCAAACTATTCTCTGATTTTGAAAATTAAAGATCATCCAATTCCAAGCCCCCCTTCCATGGGCAGGGACACCTCCCACTGGATCAGGAATTTACATTTTTCTCTAAAAACCCATAAATTGACTCATAAAATTCAGACTTAGGTAACATTCTCAGCCTTCAATAAAATCAGTCCAGGTGTTTGGTTTCAAGTTCCAGAAAAAGGACAAACTTTCATGGGGCAGGAAGAGCTGCAGAGCTGGGACAGGGCTGCAGGAACAAATGAGAACAATTTGATTATGTGACTATGTGTTCTGCTCTGGCCAGATTCAAGCTGTTAACATTCTATTTCATTTTATTGGCTTGGGCAATGCTTAAATAAGTCAAATAGCACCAACGTAGGGTTAGAATTAGCTAAAATAAATCAATTAAAATGTTTACTAGTAAGACTTTTATGTATAGACAAAGCATGTTTTATGTGTAGGTTGAAGGCAGAGCTGTCAGGAGTGTAAATAATGGCTACCAGACAATTATTGATGGTCTGTAAAGACCTTTCTTTGTATAGAAGCATTGTCTACATGTTATTTTAAGCAAGTTTTAAAATTCAGGCTATTCTTTTTTCCTCTATGGAATGAGCTTGAAGTTTCTAAACTTTTGATACATACCAAAATATCTTAATTCAGTGAAATATAGTTTTGAACATAGTTTTCTAATCTTCCTGTTATGACATGAGCTTTTCCTGATATGTTTTACACTGTGTCAACTTCATATTTTTTTGGAAGACATAATTAATTTTTGCTTCCTCCTGTTTTCTTTATACGTTTTGAATATGTCAAAAATTGTATAAAATTAGTGGAAATGGAAGAAATACTGTCTAAAATGTAAAAATAGTCTGATATACACAACCCTATGCAGTGCTACAGACTAGGAGAAGTCTGTCTAGAAAGCTGCCTGGAGGAGAGGGACCTGGGGGTGTTGGTTGACAGCGACTGAACATGAGCCAGCAGTGTGCCCAGGTGGCCAAGAAGGCCAATGGCATCCTGGCTTGGATCGGAAATGGTGTGACCAGCAGGTCCAGGGAGGTGATTCTCCCTCTGGACTCAGCACTGGTGAGACCGCTCCTTGAATCCTGTGTTCATTAGTGGGCCCCTCAGCACAAGAAGGCTCTGGAGTGAGTCCAGAGAAGGACAACGAAGCTGGTGAAGGGGCTGGAGAACAGGCCTTATGAGGAATGGCTGAGAGAGCTGGGGTTGTTTATCCTGGAGAAGAGGAGGCTGAGGGGAGACCTCATTGCTCTCTCCAACTACCTGAAAGGAGGTTGTGGAGAGGAGGGAGCTGGGCTCTTCTGCCAAGTGACAGGGGACAGGACAAGAGGGAATGGCCTCAAGCTCCGCCAGGGGAGGTTTAGAATTAGTTGTATCGTGACACTCGCCATTCCACAATGTCGGTTCAGTTTTGTGTGGTTTTTATTTGTTTGTTCATTTTTTTTCCATAATAACCTTTCCAAACCCTTTTCCTGAGAATCTGGAGGAAAAAAAAACCTAATCTCTTCATTAATCTATAATCATAGACACATCTTAGTCTATTACCTGAAGCAGGATTTGAATTTTTAGCATCTTTAAATATTAAGGTTTCACAGCTTGGCTTTGGTTTGAAAATATCCTAATGTTTCTGAAGGGATATTTAATTTTTTTGAAGCCGATCTTCTGGACCATATAAACAAGCTGAAGATTGAGGTGGAATTAATTTACTTCTTAACTCTGAACTTTGGACATAATTAGACATGATGGTAGGTGACCATAAACTAAATTCTCTTTAAATTATGGACCCAAAGATGAGAAATTTCCAATAGCACAAGCATTTAAAGAACCTGTTGAATACATTTCTGGATTTAAAATTTGGGTTTTTTTTCCTCTTGATCAGTGTCTCTGTCATTCCCTAAATCTGCTGTTTTTTACTGCACAGTGACAGAGAGTCAGTGGGTGGGAAATAAAATTCAGCTAAGCTTTATATTTAGCCTTATAGTTTGGAGGTGGGAAGGAATTGTCCCTCTGGAGATGACAGCAAGTGGATAATCTCTCAGGAGATATTCCAGCCATGGCACTTCTCTAGCGCACAACGTCTGACATCTGGAGGAGACGTTTCCAGTGGGAAATTGTGCACTTAAGAGGTTAAGTGCTGGGTCTATGGCTTGTACTCCTGAACCTCTTAAAGTCTACTTAAGGTGTCTGAAGTATTTGTGGAAATCCCAGCTATAAACTGGCATTTGTATTGGTACTTCTGACCAGTCTTACAGCAACGACAGTTTAGCTGTGGGTCCAAGTCAGGCAGAGTGCTAGTAGTTTATGCTTTTCCAAGACACATGAGTATGGAATCATAGAGTAGTTTGGGTTGGAAGGGTTGATAAAGCCCTTCCTGTTCCACCCCTGCCATAGGCAGGGACACCTCCCGCTGGATCAGGCTGCTCCAAACCCCATCCAACCTGCCCTTTGAACCCCTCCAGGGATGGGGCAGCCACAGCTTCCCTGGGAAACCTGGACCAGCACCTCCCCACCCTCATGGTGAAGGAATTCTTCCTTCTGTCTAGTCTGAATGTGTATTAGTAGAAACATTCTAAGAATCTCTTATCCAAAGCTGAAAAGTGATTAGTAGACATACCTGCTTCTTATTGATTTTCTTTAACTTGGCTACAGATAGTAGAACAACCATAGAACAACCAGGTTGGAAGAGACCCACCGGATCATCGAGTCCAACTGTTGACTGACTAGTACTTAGACTTCTTTTTTTAGGTGCTGACTATACTAAAGATATATTTAGGCAGCTGGTCTATTTAGTATATTAATGCTATTTAGTGTATTAAAACCTACTAGTTTTGTTGCAGTTTTCTATTTTAATTCACAAAATAGAGATTGTATCTCTTTCCAGCTAAAAAGCCCCAACCCAGAAACACCCCGTGAGTGGTATTTGGGTTTTTTTGGCTGCCTGGTGCCAACAGTAGTGGCTTATTCCTGCCTTTGGTCTCCTCAGAGTTAGCTGAGAAATAAGCAAGGGCAAAAGTTTTGGTTTTACTTTAATCATTTCTCTGCTTTTGTGGCCTGTGCAGTCCGTGGGCGCTCATGTTATCCACAGTGACAAGGTGGCCTGGAAGGCAGAAGCAAAGAAAGAGCTGATAGTTCCTTTTTTTCATAGAATCATAGAATAACCAGGTTGGAAGAGACCCATTGGATCATCAAGTCCAACCAAGTCACCCAGGGCGAGGCACATCGCATCCTCCAGTGCAATCTCACACTTTTCATTTTACTTCTGTGAGACTAATCAAATGTTTTATCTTTTCCTTTATTGAATCTATTTTTTTTTATAAACCGATGGCTGAAAGCATTTTCTTTCCTGTTACACACTAGGTTAACACCCTTGAGAGTCAGTGTTAGCTATAACATGTTACTGGGAAGCCTCTGAAGGTGTTGGTCTGTCCCCCAGATGGTATTTGTGGCTTGAGTCATAGCTACTTTTTAACTGATAAAGGCTGACAAAAACAAGGATGTAAGCTGAAATATGTTCAAAATGGAAATGTAAGATTGAGCAATTCCAGAGAAGAGCCACGAAGCTGGTGAAGAGGCTGGAGAAGAGGCCTTATGAGGAACAGCTGAGAGAGCTGGGGGTGTTTATCCTGGAGAAGAGGAGGCTGAGGGGAGACCTCATTGCTCTCTCCAACTCCCTGAAAGGAGGTTGTGGAGAGGAGGGAGCTGGGCTCTTCTCCCAAGTGTCAGGGGACAGGACTAGAGGGAATGGCCTCAAGCTCTGTCAGGGGAGTTTCAGGCTGGACATTAGGAAAAAATTCTTCACAAAAAGGGTCATTGGGCAGTGGCAGAGGCTGCTCAGGGAGGTGGTTGATTCACCCTCCCTGGAGGTGTTTAAGGGACGCGTGGATAAGATGCTGAGTGTTTGATAGGAATGGTTGGACTCAATGATCCGGTGGGTCTCTTCCAACCTGGTTATTCTATGATTCTATGAGTCTATGAATTATTACTTCAAACATAGCATTAAGCTATGGCAACTAAAGTAGTACAGAATCCTCTTAGAAACAAACTTTTTTGCCTTAGGAACAACATCTAAATGTGTAAAAACATTTTCTGCCTAAATGCTTTTCATGCTACTTTCTGGTAGTTTGGCTGCTTTGTTAATGTTATTAAACAACTGCAGAGATATTAAAAAGTGATTTCTAAATAATTCGTGACTTAATACTGCCAACATTAGAACTGCAAGGAAGACGATGTATGATAAAGCAAAATAGTTGCAGTCTCCTGAGGCCTCTGGAATTTTAAATAACTAGCAAGCACACATGCGAGACTATTAACACCTGGAAAATTCAGACACATTTGTAATTTGCAGCAATTCTGTTTTACAAGTCTTTTTTAATCTGGTCAATCCAGATTTACTGTGAGTAGAGAAAGAAGAATTGTGCAGGGAAAGGAGTTGAAGTCATTTTGTTTAGAATCATAGAATCACCAGGTTGGAAGAGACCCATTGGATCATCGAGTCCAACCATTCCTATTGAACACTAAACCATGTCCCTCAGGACCTCATCTACACATTTAGTTCAGTCCGACTCTTGGCACATAAGGCAAAATGTTGATTCTACATGTTGTGGGATATGATTAAAGTATTTATAGTATTTATTATTGATATTGATGCAAGGATAGACAGAGGAAGAAGAAAAAGGAAGGAATAATCTGTTTCCAGAGATCCCCTTCACTAATAGTCATGAAGTTGGGTACTTTATGATTCCACATCGTCTTCTAGCAACTGCTTCGATTGCTCTTCATAGCCAGAAAGCAGTTTCTTGTCTCCTAAGAGACAGAAACACTCAAGGCTGTTTGCAGTGAAGAGGAATGAGGAGATAAATACTGGAGGAGTCCCGTCAGTCACTCCCAGTTTTTGTTCTGAGTTTGCTTTGCCAGGAGCAGGAGGAGCTGGATGCAGAGCGTGAAAATAGCTAACTTATCTGCTCTGGCAGCCTGTAGTTAACCTCAGGAAGCAGAAAATGTGATTCCAAGAGCTGCAACCTTTTCAAGTGAGATGACCTGGGATTTTCCATGAAATGGAAGGAAGAACTGCTTCTTTGTCTAAAACCAGGAAGCCGATCTGCAGCCAAGTGACAGAGTACCTGAATTTTTTGTTTTTATTCTTTATTGCTTTCCATATTAATAGTAAAATATCCTTAGCATTCTATAAGAACAAATATCCAGATAAATTCTAACAACACCTCTGAGTCTGTTTGCATCTAATGCAGCAAAATCTGTACTGGGAGTAACTCAAAAGTGCATAACAGTTGGAAATATTTTCTGATAAAATCTTCCCAGTAGAGAGGGAAGAGTGACACACAGATTTACAATGAATAAAGCCTTTAGAGTCAAATTTAGATGTTATTTTTAGACGCAGCAGTTCCTTCAATTTTCCACATCCCCTGGCTTGACGTTGATCTTGTATTTCAAGACTTCTTTTTGAACTGAAGGAGACAAACCGGGCATTCTTTAATAAGGACATTGGCATTGCTGATACTGGATGTTATTTATTGGTATAATAAATATAATGCAAGCTTACATGCCCTGCATCAATGAGGCTTCCTGCCTTGAGGAAAGAAAAGCCTGCAGGACTGCACTGATGGGGAAATCATACTTCCGTACAATTATTTCAGTTTGCCTGTCTGGTCTGTTAGGGAACTGGCCTCTTCTCCCAAGTGACAGGGGACAGGACAAGAGGGAATGGCCTCAAGCTCCACCAGGGGAGGTTTAGGCAGGAGATTAGGAGGAAGTTCTTCACACAGAGGATCGTTGGGCATTGGAATAGGCTGCCCAGGGAGGTGGTTGAGTCACCTTCCCTGGAGGTGTTTAAGGCACGGGTGGACGAGGTCTTGAGGGACTTGGTTTAGTGTTTGATAGGAATGGTTGGACTCGATGATCCGATGGGTCTCTTCCAACCTGGTTGTTCTATGATTCTATGATTCTTTCCCAGCCCTCACTTGCATCTCTGTTTTCAGCTGTAAGATCTGCTCTGGCTGAGAGCTCATTGCCTTCACCTCTGTGCTGATGCTCATCTGATGAGGCTTGAATCAAGCTGGGTAGTCCTGTAGAAGAAGAGCTGAAGTGTCAGAACTAGAAGGTGGTTTAAGAAGTAATATTATTCTTTACAACTACCTGAAAGGAGGTTGTGGAGAGGAGGGAGCTGGGCTCTTCTCCCAAGTGACAAGGGACAGGACAAGAGGAATGGCCTCAAGCTCCACCAAGGGAGGTTCAGGCTTGACATAAGGAAAAGATTCTTCACAGAGAGGGTCATTGGGCACTGGAACAGGCTTCCCAGGGAGGGGCTTGACTCGCCTTCCCTGGAGGTGTTTAAGGTGCGGGTGGACTTGGCATGGAGAGACATGGTTTAGTGTTTGATAGGAATGGTTGGACTCGATGATCCGGTGGGTCTCTTCCAACCTGGTGATTCTATGATTCTATGATTAATATAACCTCTGTCACTTTTGTAACATTCAGGTGACTCTTCTGCATCCGCGTAGGTTTTCTTTTATGAATATGTGCTCTTGCTTGCATTTCACACCCATCCCTTTTCCTGATAGTAAGTAAAGAAAGGAAGAAAGAACTAATCTGCCATAGAATCATAGAGTGGCTTGAGTTGGAAGGGACCTTAAAGATCGTCTAATCGAACTCTCCTGCCATGGATCAGGTGCCCAAGACCCATCCAACCTGGCCTTGAACACCTCCAGGGATGGTGCAGCCACAGCTTCTCTGGGCAACCTGGACCAGGGCCTCATCACTCTCATTGTGAAGAATTTCCTCCTTATGTCTAGTCTAAATCTACCCCTCTCCAGTTTATCCCCATTCCCCCATGTCCTATCACTCCAAGCCTTTGTAAACAGTCCTTCCCCAGCTTTCCTGTAGCCCCTTCAGGTAGTGGAAGGTTGCTATAAGGTCTCCTCAGAGCCTTCTCTTCTCCAGGCTGAGCAACCCCAACTCTCTTAGCCTGTCCTCATATGGGAGATGCTCCAGCGCTCTGATGATCTTTGTAGCCTCCTCTGGACCCATTCCAACAGCTCCAGCTCCTTCTTACCTTCAGGATTCGAGAACTGGACACAATACTCCAGATGAGGTCTCACAAGAGAGGAGTAGAGGGGCAGAATTGCCTCCCTCAACCTGCTGTCTGCACAGGACATGATTGGCTTTCAGGGCTGCAAGTGCACATCACCAGCTCATGTTGAGCTTCTCAGCAATCAACATCCCCAAGTCCTTGTCTGCAGGGCTGCTCTCAGTCACGTCATCCCCCATCCTCTAATCTGTATTCCGAAAAATGACAAAGAATTGTGTGCGTATTTTCCTGCCCATCCATATTTTGAGTTTTAGGATTGATCCATGCATCCATCTTTGAACTACTGATGCTGAAAAAAAAAAAATCATTTATGTAATTCAGTGCTCAACTCTGGACCTTTCTTAGAAATCTGGTCAATTCTAGTCCTCTTTTATAGCTGTTTAATCCTAGTGAGCAGAAACTGGAGATAAACATGATCAAGGGACATGGTTTCATGTTTGATAGGAGTGGTTGGACTTGATGATCCGATGGGTCTCTTCCGACCTGGTTGTTCTGTGATTCTATGATAAGCTGGAAGCAGGGTGAGTGTACACCATTTTTAGCAATGAATATAGTTAACTACTAGAACGACTAACCAGTCATTAGATTTTGCTTGATTTATGATATTTTTGAATCACAGATTTATGTTTTTCTCAGAGGGATTGTTCAGCTCTGACACTAATAGTTGCCTTTAAGACAGGAACTACTCTACCGCTGTGTGACTTGTCCTGTGTGGGAGGTCAAGGGATGATAATGTTTCTTCTTGGCTTTCAGTTGTTTCCCCTGAGAATATCAGTATTTCGTGGATAGAGAATTCAGACTTAAGCATCCCTGTGAGAGAGCCAAGTGCAGAAACATTATTTATTTCACAACATGCTAATGGGGTTGGGGGAAGAGAAAACACTGATTTGTGACTATAGCAAAAAAAAGCAGTATTTCTGTAGGTTTTTTTAATTACAAAACCAAACAAAATTGTTACCCCATTTCTTTAAGTGGTTCATGGTATGCAAGAAACTAGTCAGCTTCCCTTTTTCATATATTGTTTAGCCATATTTTGGAGGAGGAACTTTATTTCTTTGTTTGAAATAATGTTGAATAACCTCCAGGGAGTTTCTTCTCCTTCTGTACTCGGCACTGGTGAGACCGCTCCTCGAATCCTGTGTTCAGTTGTGGGCCCCTCAGCACAAGAAGGATGTTGAGGCTCTGGAGCGAGTCCAGAGAAGAGCAAGGAAGCTGGTGAAGGGGCTGGAGAGGAGTCCTTCTGAGGAACGTCTGAGAGAGCTGGGGTTGTTTATCCTGGAGAAGAGGAGGCTGAGAGGAGACCTCATTGCTCTCTACAACTACCTGAAAGGAGGTTGTGGAAAGGAGGGAGCTGGACTCTTCTCCCAAGGGACAGGGGACAGGACAAGAGGGAATGGCCTCAAACTCTGCCAGGGGAGATTTAGGCTGGACATCAGGAGGAAGTTTTTCATAGAAAAGGTCTTTGGCCCTGGCAGGGGCTGCCCAGGGAGGTGGTTGATTCACCCTCCCTGGAGGTGTTTAAGGGACCTGTGGACAAGGTGCTGAGGGACATGGTTTAGTGTTTGATAGGAATGGTTGGACTCGATGATCTGGTGGGTCTCTTCCAACCTGGTGATTCTATGATTTTATGATTCTGTGATTCTATGAAAAGTACAGTTAAAATGGTGTAGAGAAGGAAACCGAGTCAAGTTTGCATCTCCAACTATTAGTAATCCCCTGAAAATATTTTGCTGTATCATTAGCTCTTGACAAATAGACTGTGCCAACCATTGATTCTCTCTTTACTTGTTCCAAGACCTTAACCATCACTTATTTGTTTTAGCACAGCACTCAGAGGCAGCAGTTGTGCCTCATTTTCTTGTGCACGGTGTAAATGCAGGACAAGAAAATAACTCTCCCCCAGGGATATTCCTCTCAGAAATAACCAGTCATGAATCACGTGGCTGTGCTGTCAACAACCTTTTCATTGTTTGGTATTTAGGAATAGATCCCCCTGAGAGGAAGAAAGACAGATTTCACCTTTTCTTGTTATTCCTTCAGGCTGTAGAATCATTATTACATTTCTTGGAATGCTGCCCACATTGTTAAAAGGGTATTTTGTTTTTGTTTTCTTGGGGTTTGTTGCTTATTTATTTTTTTTTTTAAGGTAGCATAAGAATCATAGAATCATAGAACAACCAGATTGGAAGAGACCCACCAGATCATTGAGTCCAACCATTCCCATCAAAACAATAAGAAACAATTATAAAATAAAATTTCTAATTTTAAAATACAGTATGTCTGTAGTGGTTGGATTTTGGAAGACGCTGAAAGTGGTTAAGACAAAGAACCAGGATCATGCCAGAGCAAAATTTCCATGTGGAATTCTTGACAGTTTGACCTACTTGCCTAAAACTCTGAACCAGCAAGTCCCACTTGGGTCCTATTAATGGCACCGCAGAGCTGGTTGGAAAAATTGGCAACAAGGGCAGCAGAGGGATCTACCGACTTAGTAAGACAATCCTGCATTGCTGTTCGTTGAGTTCACATTTAAATGTTTTCTTTTCAACTCTAATGACAGAACAATTGTTAGTTAAAACAAATCCTTAGCTCTTGGAGAAGACTGTATCACAAGCTCTGCATTTAACAAAACTGTGTCTAAGAAAGATTTTTTTTTTTAAGACTTACAAATTTGAAGTTCCTTTTTAACAAATTTTACATATTTTGCGAAATAGGTGTTATTTTAATTAGGTAATTGGTAGATCATCCAGACCTTGGGCAGCCAGACCTAGTGGGATGCCCCTGCCCATGGCAGGGAGGTTGGAACTGGATGACCTTTAAGCTCCTTTCCAACCTAAACCATTCTATGATTCTTCCATTTAGTTATTTATATTTTCATTATCACGGATTTATAATCCAGTTGAGTACTGCTGAATGTTCTGTGTCCTCTCCTTCAGAGTTAATTATTTTTGTGATCCAGCCATTTACATTTGTTACTAAAATTGTGGTATAAATATTATTGACCATGATACCCACACACCATGTGAGAATTATGTTTTAGTTTCCCATCTAAAATTGCAGTGTCTTTATTTTATGTACTGAGTGCTAATCATAGAATCATAGAACAACCAGGTTGGAAGAGACCTATTGGATCATCAAGTCCAACCATTCCTATCAAAACATGCTTATGTGTTACATGCTTATATGTAGATAATAAAAATTTCTCTATGTAAATTAGCGAAAATCACATAGTGCATTTAGTAATTAGACTGAGGAAGACTTAAACCAGAAAATTAACTGCCGAGAAAAGTGAGAATGATGTGATTTTGTTTATAAAAGCATCACTGGGGCTAAATCTTAAAACCAAGTGAAAATAAATAAAAATAAATCTTGGTTCTTCTGGTATTACAGAAAATGTTATGCTGCCAGTAGTGAGGATTACTATAAGCAGTGCCAGAGCTGAAAGTGGGGTTTAGTAACATTTTTTTAAAGTGGTGGCCTTCTCTTTGTTCAACAAAGTGACACTTTATTTTTTTTTTTTACAGGGCAGTAGTTAAAGCAGTATTAAAGTGCCATTGACATCATCCAGTTACTGCTCTGACTTGATTATATAACCTCTTTTGTCCAATTTTCATGCTCTGCTCTGTTTGAATGTTTTTACTATGCTGATGGCTGTTTTTCATTTCCTGCTGGGATGACCTTGAATAAAAAAAGAATAAGAATAAAGTAGACATAAGCAATGTAGTCTTGCTGGCAGTTGCAGATCTTTTGTTCTGTGTTGAGAAACATAGTAGTTTGGCATTATGGTATAGGTTATTTCTGCTGGGTAGTAATTCATCTTCAACAGTTGGAAAAAATAAGGTTTTGCTCTTATTTTATTCTTTTGAATTTGCCAATGGCAAAATGATCCAGTTGTGACAACACTAGATGGACTTTAAGGTCCCTTCCAACCCAAACTGTTCTATGATTCTATGATTCTGTGATTCTGTGATTCTATGATTCTGTGATTCTATGATTCTATGATTCTAAGATTCTGTTATTCTATGATTCTTTCTTATAAACACATCTGAAGAGAGCTGAACAAATGATAAATGCAATGGTCATTCTTAACTTAGATTACTAATTTAACCTATTAAATCTAATACATCTACGAGTATTATATTTACCTATTAAATTTCTCCCTCTTTTTAAAGGAAAATGACGTTAACTAGTTGGCATCTTTTTCCAGATTCAGTATTTATCACACGGCTAAAGGAAAGGGTCATTCAAGAAAGGGTCATTGGGCATTGGAATAGGCTGCCCAGGGATGGGGTTGAGTCACCTTCCCTGGAGGGGTTTAAGGGACGGGTGGATGAGGTGCTGAGGGACGTGGTTTAGTGTTTGATAGGAATGGTTGGACTCGATGATCTGGTGGGTCTCTTACAACCTGGTGATTCTATCATTCTGTGATTCTTTTTCTTCTTAAGCCTCAGCAGGGAAAACAGTGACAAATAAATGTTAGCCTATAATCACAGAATTATAGAATCATAGAATAGTTTGGGTTGGAAGGGACCTTAAAGATCATGTAATTCCAACTGCCCTGCCATGGGCAGGGACACCTCTCACTGGATCAGGGTCCCCAAAACCTCATCCAGCCTGACCTTGAGCCTCCATGGATGGGGCAGCCACAGCTTCCTTGGGCAACCTGTTCCAGTGCCTCAGCAGTCTCATGGTGAAGAAATTCCTTCTAGCTTAAATGTGCCCCTCTCCAGTTTATACCCATTCCCCCTCATCCTATCACTCCAAGCCTTTGTGAACAGTCCCTCCTCAGCTTTTTTTTCTCCCATCTGAGAGTAAAATAAGGTTGACAGGCTTGCTTTGCATCTTTCTCACATAGCGGTGTGTTGGAAGCCTGCTAGGCCACTGTCGATGAGCACCTGCTTGGCTGCGTCCTGCCTGGCACCGCTCCTGACTCCTAGTTGTTTGCAGTGCTGTGGGACCCAGACCTTTCTGCAGCACTGGAATGCAAGTCAGGAGCTTCCAACTGCTAAATTGTCAGCGTGCTCCCTGGCACGTTCTTGGCCCACACAGCCTTGCGCTCTGCCGAACATTCCCTGGGCGCGCTCCCTGAATTAGCACAGAGCGGATGACATGGGGCCAAGAAGATAATCCTGAGAGTATTCGGTTTACAAGGCATCACCCACATGTTGTTTTGTTTGTGTTAGTCAGGCAAGACTTAGTGTTTCAAAGTGCTGGGCTTAGCTTCTGTGGAAGTCTGTGTGACTGAAGTGTATTTTGACAATTTCAGTCGTTAAACTGTGGTTGGTGCAAGAAGAAGGGGAACGATAAACAGCAGTATTTAGTATTTTTGTGAATTGGCAAAAAGGCAGGTTTTAAAGCTTAATGTAGAATCATAGAATCATATTTGGGTTGGAAGGGACCTTAAGGATCGTCATTGGGCACTGGAACAGGCTACCAGGGAGGCGGTTGATTCACCTTCTGTGGATGTGTTTAAGGCATGGGTGGATGAGGTGCTGAGGGACACGGTTTAGTGTTTGATAGGAATGGTTGGACTTGATGATCCTGTGGGTCTCTTCCAACCTGGTTGTTCTATGATTCTATGATCTAGTTCCAACCCCCCTGTGATGGGCAGGGACACATCATAAAAGAAAGGAAGGTTCATTTTCATTGTAATGACTCTTTTATTATTATTGTTATTATTATGTATATACACGTAGCTGTGTTTGACAATGAAAGCTAATAGATAACACTTAGCAAAGTGTTTGGGGAGGTCAAACATGATTTCTCTGAAGGAAGATGCTTAGGTAGAAAACCGATACAAGAAGGCAGCAGTAGCATGTTCTTCCCTGGAGACATTGGGCATGGTTTAGAGATTGGTAGGAATACTTGGACTCGATGATCCAGTGGGTCTCTTCCAACCTGGTGATTCTATGATTCTATTAATACATTGCATAGGGTATCATTTTAAAAAGTAAATATTTCTACTATAAAACACATAATAAAGAAGAGTATCTGAATAAGGAGCTAGGTATACTATTTTTACTGTGGAAAACTGAATTCATGACATTTGAAGAAGGGAGAGGAGGGAGCTGGGCTCTTCTCCGAAGTGACAGGGGACAGGACGAGAGGGAATGGCCTCAAGCTCCACCAGGGGAGATTTCGGCTAGACATTAGGAAGAAATTTTTCATGGAAAGGGTCATTGGGCATTGGAATAGGCTGCCCATGGAGGGGGTTGAGTCACCTTCCCTGGAGGGGTTTAAGGGGTGGGTGGACGAGGTGCTAAGGGACACGGTTTAGTGTTTGATAGGAATGGTTGGACTCGATGATCCGGTGGGTCTCTTCCAACCTGGTTGTTCTACGATTCTATGATTCTAAATCCCATGCCATCATCATAGGTGTTTGGATAATTTTTTTTGGTTGTTTCATTTATTATTTAGAGAATAGGAAAAAAAAAAAGACAATGAGCAGCCGGGGTGGATGCCCTCAGTCTGCTGGTTTAACCTTTTGGTGCAGCCCGGCTGGTCAGTGGGGGTGGGATTCTCTGAGCCCTGAAGCAGAGCACTCAGCCAGAATACAGCCAGTTTGTAAGAACTAAGTGGAGAAGGACAAAAAAGGTAAAGAGAAAAAAAAAAAGAACAGGCAGGGAACAGGCTTTTGTGAGTAGAAAGTCATGTGGCAGCATGAACTAGTCTAAAATAAAGGCACAAGAAGCTTCATCATGCTGATTAACCACATGTTATTTCAGCAACACAAAACGCCTGTAGATCTGGATCATAATGTGCTGCTTGAGATACCAATACCAGTTTCAGGCTAACACAGTCCTCTTTCCTGCCGGTCGCTCTCTGCAGGGATGTTTCCTGGCACTCTGGTTGCTGTAGTGCTTTCACTCCGAGCTCCATTCGTGTCCCCTGGAATGCACTTAATTATCACAAGCTGGACACGGGGTCTGTACCACGGGAGGGTGACATTTCAAGCCTGAGGAATGGTACTTTGTTCAGTATAGAGTATTTTTTTCTCTCCGATGGTGTGACGGTGGAGACAGAGGCTTTGTGATTTTTTTCTTTTAATCATTTACTGAAATCTTAAATTGGGCTTTGAAGGAACTGGTGGCTGTTTGATACTTGCCTGTCTCGTTGCTGCTCAGTTCATTATTTCCCTTCTCAGGGGGTTGTAACTCCAAGCTTGTTTCTAGTCTTAAATAACCAGAATATTTGCAACCACTCCAAATTTTCTATCAGCTACAAACTTCATGATATTATTTTTAATTCTACCAACTTTGTCTTAAAATATTTAGTATCTTATGGCAGATTTTTCCTTATTCTACTCGATACAACCTTTCATTTCAATAACTTTTCTTTCCTTATCCTCTTTTCCCCTGGCATTTGAATGTTTGTGTACAGAAATATCCTTTAAACCATTCTTCTTTGATTTATTTATATGAAAGGCTTGTGTCAAACCCCTTAAACTCACGTGTGCAATGTATATTCTGTCTCCTTTACCCACCTCGGAGATTAAGACAGTTTTACAGAGTCATAGAATCACAAGGTTGGAAGAGACCCACTGGATCATCCAAGTCCAACCATTCCTATCAAATTTCATCATGGAACTAATGGACAATATGTCATGGAGATCAGCTCAGTTTAATTTACGCCAGAGGTTTTTTAAAAGGAAGTTGCAAAGGCTTTTGCTTTTATCTGTTTAACCATAAGGGGTTCTTTCTCTCCTTGTTGGCATGTTCTGAGTCCTTGCTATGAAGACACTGCTCAGCTTTATCAAATTTTCAACCTCACAGCAGTTGTGATTGTGGAATTCTCTCAGGAAGGAATCAGACACTTAAAAATACAGTAGCAGAACTAATATTACAACGTTTAAATGTTCACATGAGGAACCGTTTCTTCGTGATCAGAAAGAGCATAATTCATATTTTAGGCTTAAAGTCAAAACAATACTTTTTGAGACCGAGATAAAAATCCCACTTACTTCTTCTTCTTGAGAAATCTGCAGCGGTTATGATTTAACAGCTTTTGTCTTCTGTGTACAAGAAATACCTCATGAAGTAGAATTGTATTAATTTAGAGAACTAAAGAGGCTGTGCTTTCTTTATTTTAAACAGTATTTGGGAGCCGACCCACTATTCTGGGGGGTTTTGTGCTGAAAAATGGAAAAAACTTCGAGTTCACACTTAAAAGTGTTACTTCCTTTTGAGAGAGAGCTCCCCTTTGGAGAAATGTACTGAAATCATAATCCTACATTTCAGTAACATTAATATAGTTTTTTTCTTGAAATGTAATGCAACTGTAGTACTAAATTCAAACAAAACATATAGTTAGTTGTTATAAAAATGTATATTTGTCTTCATAGCTTTCAATGAAACATTTTACTAGCAGATACCAGGTACATGTGGCTCTAGAGAAAATTTGATGCTATGTTGTATTAAGGCTTTTTTTAACACCTTTGTGCAGAATGAAAATGAATGGATAGGGTTTCAAACTTATATTAATTAGTCTTAATGATTTCATACGAGAGAGGAAATAGTGTCAGGAGTTGGGACAAAGCATCACCACATGCAGTGGTGGTAAAATAATGTGAATTATTTTGATTGGCAGTGCTAATCCCTAGTTATGTTAGTGAGTTCCTGCAGAATGGATTTGACACATCAAAAGGGAGCTCGTTTTAATGCTGACTCAGAGGACTGGCTCCTTCACTGAGAGGCATGGACTTATTAATCAATCAGTTTTGTTTCACTGTAGGGAACAGGCTTGATTTCATATAGAATCATAGAATCACCAGGTTGGAAAAGACCCACAGGATCATCGAGTCCAACCATTCCTATCAAACACTAAACCATGTCCCTGAACACCTTGTCTACCTGTCTTTTAAGTGCCTCCAGGGATGGGCACTCAACCACCTCCCTGGGCAACCTCTACCAGGGCTGGGTGACCATTTTTGTGATTTCTTTTTTCATGATGTCCAATCTGAACCTCTCCTGGTGTAGCTTGAGGCCATTCCCTCTTGTCCTGTCCCCTGTCACTTGGGAGAAGAGCCCAGCTCCCTCCTCTCCACAACCTCCTTTCACGTAGTTACAGAGAGCAATGAGGTCTCCTCTCAGCCTCCTCTTCTCCAGGAGAAACACCCCCAGCTCTCTGTTGTTGCTCATAAGGCCTGTTCTCCAGCCCCTTCACCAGCTTCGTTGATCTTTTCTGGACTCGCTCCCGAGCCTCAACAATCCTTCTTGTGGTGAGGGGCCCACAACTGAACACAGGATTGAAGGAGCAGTCTCACCAGTGCTGAGTACAGAGCGAGAAGAACTACCTGGACCTTCTGGTCACACCGTTTCTGATCCAAGCCAAGATGCCATTGGCCTTCTTGGCCACCTGGGCACACTACTGACTCATGTTCAGTCGCTGTCAACCAACACCCCCAGGTCCCTCTCCTCCTGGCAGCTTTCTAGACAGACTACTCCTACTCTGTAGCTCCTCAGAGTTGTTGTGCCCCAAGTGCAGGATCCACCATTTGGCCGTGTTAAACCTCATCCCATTTGTCTCAGCCCATGGATCCAGCCTGTGCAGATCCCTTTAGAGCCTCCCTACCCTCCAGCAGATCCACACTTCCACACAGCTTAGTGTCATCTGCAAACTTGCTAAGGGAGCACTCGATGCCTTCAGCCAGGTCATTGATGAAGACATTGAACAGGGCTGGACCCAGCACTGAGCCCTGGGGAACCCCACTTGTCACTGGCCTCCAGCTGGATTTAACACCATTTGCTACCACTCTCTGGGCCCTCCAGCCAACCAGTTTTCTACCCAGGAGAGTGTGTGCCTGTCCAGGCCAGAGATGACAGTTTCCTAAGCCATTTTCCTATGTACAAATGTATATTCTTTTCTATTTCAAAAAACATTTTGCATTCTGTCTCTTGCCTATTCTTTGGGTAAAGATTTGCTTTTAATTATGAAACTTAAAAAATTAGACAATTTGAGAAACCTTGTGTGGTTTCGAAGCTAAGGATTACTAGTTCTAGTGGAATTTTGAGACTATTGAAAAACACTCAGTTTTCAGTATCCTATTCATGAATACTGCGTTTTTGCACTTTTGACTTTTTTAATTAAAATCAAAACACAATTAACTTGCAGATAATCCACAAAAAGCTCTCAGTAAAGTGCAGTGTCGTGTCCAATGATGCATATGGAGGGATCTGCTGTATTTTCTCTCTGCATCAGCTACGACACTCAATGCTTATTTAGAAAATCTTGGCACCTAAGATTTAGTGACTCACAGGCAGCAGCTTTTTTCTCATGAGTGGCACGTGTTTCATGTGTGTTAAGTATTTCAGGCTGCCCAGGGAGGGGGTTGATTCACTTTCCCCGGAGGTGCTTAAGAGACGGGTGGATGAGGTGCTGAGGGACATGGTTTAGTGTTTGATAGGGATGGTTGGACTCGATGATCTGACGGGTCTCTTCCAAAATGGTTGTTCTATGATTCTGTGGTTTAGTGGTGGATTTGGCAGTGCTAGGTTAAGGATTGGACTCAATGATCTTAAAGGTCTTTTCCAACCTAATGGTTCTATGATTCTAAAGTTACAGCATGTTTATGTTCTACTTATTGAAAACAATTGGTAAGTGTGTTCACCAGGAACAATCAGGCAATAAGTCTGATCACAGCCTTTCAGATCTCACTTCTTTTCCATTTGCTTCCCTTCTGCCAGAGACTATAAGGTCCTGGTGTGCTCGGTCTCATGCTAGAGAAGAGAACAGATCTGGTGCCCTCCTTTGTTTCACCCGTTTCTGATCTTTTGTCACAGTCCATCTCTTGCTCTTTGGCCTCCCAGGGAGTTCGTTCAGTTTGGTAACCAGACGGCAAATTATTTCCTGCTTGGGTTTTTTTTTTTCTTTTGCATGAGTTTCTTTCATCTAGTCCTGATGAGTTGGTTACATCCATTTCTGAGGTGCTGGGAATAAAACAACCAGTGCAAGCGAGCAGTAAATTCATGCAACTCAGAGCCAGAGGAGGACAGGAGGTGGGCAGAGGTGGAAAATGCTGCACCTTCTTTCAGCAGGAAAGAAGTGTAAGACCGGCACAACCATGATGTTTCTCCACATCCCCGTGGTGTGCAAGCTTGCTCCCTGACCCTGTGCACTCTGCAGCCCTTCTCGTGAGACATTGTTCTCCTTCTTCTTGGAGAGGTTCTTATTCAGCTCTAGATCTAAGGGAAAATTGAAGAGGATAAAAATGTATAAAAACCTAAGAGAAAGTAAAACCAAATAAAAAAAGAAATCTCTTCAGGGAGCTGGATTTACAAGTTCTTAAAAGCAGGACAACAAAGTGAGTCCAGAGAAGAGCAACGAAGCTGGTGAAGGGGCTGGAGAACAGGCCTTCTGAGGAACGTCTGAGAGAGCTGAGGATGTTTATCTTGGAGAAGAGGAGGCTGAGGGGAGACCTCATTGCTCTCTCCAACTACCTGAAAGGAGGTTGTGGAGAGGAGGGAGCTGGGCTCTTCTCCCAAGTGACAGGGGACAGGACAAGAGGGAGTGGCCTCAAGCTCCACCAGGGGAGGTTCAGGCTGGACATTAGGAAAAAAAATTTCACAGAAAGGGTCATTGGGCACTGTCAGAGGCTGCCCAGGGAGGTGGTTGAGTTATCTTCCCTGGAGGTGTTTAAGGGACGGGTGGATGAGGTGCTGAGGGACATGGTTTAGTGTTTGATAGGAATGGTTGGACTCGATGATCCGGTGGGTCTCTTCCAACTTGGTTATTCTATGATTCTTTGATTCTATGATTCTATAAGGCACTTAAGCCTCCTTACCCAAAACTAATGGATGGAGTAGCTTAAAAGTCTTAAAAGCAGCCTCCATTTTCCCTGAGCTTTTTTTTCTGGTCTCGGTTTTTCTATATCTGTTTTTTCACAAGCAATTTTATATACAATATTATTTACAAGCGGCTTTTAAAATACAGAGGTGATTCAATTTAGTGAAATACTATTCAACATCCCATTGCAAGGTACTTCACCGTGGAAGGAGCATCCTTCATAACCACAGGTTCAACTTAGATACAACCTTCAGCTTTGACAGCTGAGGGTGGATTGGGTCAAGGCTCTGCTTAAGTCTGCCAAATAGTGTTTGGATCCGTTTTGTCTTCTACTTTAGTCAAAAACTATGGTGGATAGAAGGATCCCGGTCGTGGTAGTCGCGAAAGAACTTGGTTTTTCGTATGGAAAAATATACAAGGCGTTTTTTTTTTAATAACATGATTCTTCTTTCTTTATTCTACAGAGACTTAAGATTTAATAGGATTAAAGAAATCCAGCCTGGAGAGTTTAGACGGCTTAAAAACCTGAACACGCTGTAAGTTCACGTTCATCCCCTAAGGCCCTTGCCCCTTTAGATTTAATGGGATTAATTTGATAATGTGCCAAATTTGCTCACTTATCACGGTAATTATCTCACAATTATCAGCTGTAGTATTTACACAGGTGAGGGAAGTGAGATTTCGCTGTGATGTATTTGAAAGCAAAGCCTGGTTATGTAAATTAAAATAAAAAAAAAAAGAGGGGACATTATTTATATTGTAGAAGTATTTTGGTTTGGTTTGGTTTGATTTTTTTCCCCCAGCTGCTACTGCATGTTAGAACAAACATCTGTTTTTTTTTTTTTGTAGACTTCTAAACAACAACCAAATCAAGAAAATACCCAGTGGGGCATTTGAAGACCTTGAAAATCTGAAATATCTGTAAGTTAAATGAATGTCACTTTTTGCATCAACGTGTAACTGAACGTCTTCAATTCAAAAGTGTTTTAATCTCAGACTGTGTTTTAATCTGATTCACTATATTAGGAGATAAACTGCTTTGAAATTTGGTGGAATTCATTTGTGGGACGGGGGCAAATAGGAATCTTTGTTTCTGTAAGCAGGTGCTTTGAGATTTGCTGATATAAGACTGTGGTATCTCTAGGCAGTAGATTTTAAAGGACTTGCTAATTGCTGTTCACTATGTGCAGCTCAAAATATAATTTATAAATGTGTATGTTGAGAAGTTTAGGAAGACACTTCTTTAAAGGTTCACCGGAAAAAGTTGGTGTTTTCAGAAGTGGTTTCAAAGTGGCTGGTCCAAGTTTTTTGACTGGAGAAGCTTGTAACTTTATATAAGCTTTTTTGACTAATTTGTAAGAGAAAAACTAAGTCAAACACAAAATAGAAAGGTAACTACATCATTTGCCATAAGCTCTGTGTCTTCAGACACCCTGAATATCCTAAGACTAAGTTTTTTAACAAACATATACTGTATTAATTAACTGAATAAACTAAAAGTATTAAAAAAACGTTGGTTTTATCTGTATAAAATACTAAAGCTAAATAGGAAATTGTCATGGATTCTCAACTCTAGTCTCTGGAGTCCACCTTATGTAACATCATGAATTGTCATGGATTCTCAGCTCTAGTCTGGAGTCCACCTTATGTAGCATCATGAAGGAAAGTTTCACCTTGTTGTCTTGGAGTATTGTTCATCGTGTGAATGCTGTACAGAAAACATGGTCACTTTGAGATTTTATTGCTTTGGAAACAGCTCAGAAGCTTTATTTTCCATCTCGTTTTCAAGAACGCAGCCTGAATAGCTCAAGGGAGGTGGGAGAAGGGTGGAAATTAAAAATAACACAACTTCGTGCAGTCGCATTACCTAGTTTTCCAAGCTATGTTTAGTTACATTTACTGGTCTCATTTATATGTGCATTGTCTTTCGGTGATAAAATTGTTTAATCTGTATACAGTATTAGGGAAAATAATATTGATAAGACTATCCCCAGTAAATTATTAAGGTCCATGTTGAGTGTTGTGTTTGTATGGTGGATCTGGTAGTGGAGTAAGTAAGGTCTACTAATTCAGGATGACTCAGGTTCTTTCCATAATCAATAACTGCAAAATTAATATTTATTAGTTCTTTGTTTTCACGTGCTTGGCTTTGTTAGTGGTAGTAAACCTAGATAGTGGTAGATAAACCTCAGCTATGCGCTCTGTTCATTGGGCACTGGCAGAGGCTGCCCAGGGAGGTGGTTGAGTCACCGTCCCTGGAGGTGGACGAAGTGCTGAGGGACGTGGTTTAGTGTTTGATAGGAGTGGTTGGACTCGATGATCCAGTGGGTCTCTTCCAACCTGGTGACTCTGTGAAATAAAAATGGAGAATGAAGATAACTTTGTCAACAACATCAGTACCTGTTCACTTAGTAAGAAATGGAGAGGTGAGGAATCAAACATAGCATCATTGTGATAAGCATGTGGTAAATGGAAATTAAGATTAGGTGAAATATAATCTCACCACAAGAAGGATGTTGAGGCTCTGGAGTGAGTCCAGAGAAGAGCAATGAAGCTGGTGAAGGGGCTGGAGAACAGACCTTATGAGGAGCGTCTGAGAGAGCTGGGGGTGTTTATCCTGGAGAAGAGGAGGCTGAGGGGAGACCTCATTGCTCTCTCCAACTACCTGAAAGGAGGTTGTGGAGAGGAGGGAGCTGGGCTCTTCTCCCAAGTGACAGGGGACAGGACAAGAGGGAATGGCCTCAAGCTCCACCAGGGGAGGTTCAGGCTGGACATTAGATAAAAAAAAATTCACAGAAAGGGTCTTTGTTCACTGGCAGAGGCTGCCCAGGGAGGTGGTTAATTCACCTCTTCTGGAAGTGTTTAAGGGACGGGTGGATGAGGTGCCAAGGGGCATGGTTTAGTGTTTGATAGGAATGGTTGGACTCAATGATCCGATGGGTCTCTTCCAACCTGGTTATTCTATGATTCTATGAAATTGATCAATTTTGGAACTTCTGAAAGGGAATGTGCATAGTTTATTTTTCCTTTGGTGAATGAAGCAATAGTGGTAGAAGATACATTGTAGATTTACCGAAGTGCAGAGCTGCTGATCCTCAAGCTTCCAGAGAAGGAATCGGGTCATATTTCCTTCTGTGCTTTCTGCCACCATTGCTGTCCTGGTCATGTTCCTTGTCCTTTGAACACCTCCAGAGCTTCCAGATCTTCTTTGAAATTCACATTGCTAATTCCACTGTCTCCTTTATATTTCTGTATAAATCCCTCTTTGCTATATTTATTTACTTGTCAGATTTAACTCTACAGTGCCTGATATTGCTATTACTTTCAAGATTTTTTCCCCTCCAGTTCTGAACAAATATATCTTGGTTTTACTTCCTTAAATCATGTGATTTTTTTAATATCGTTCCTTAAACACAACCAAACAAGAGTTATGTTCGTAAGGGGTATATAAGCTTTCTAACTGCTACTTAAGCTTAACGACTTTTTTTTTTCCTTTATTTCCTGATAACTGATGACCTATTTGTTCATTTCCTATGTATTATGACCAGTACCTCTCACCTCTATCAGCCTTTATTTAACTCTTCTGGAAACAGTTGGTAGTAATTGCAAGAAAAAAACCTAATGTGTTAATGGTATATATAATTTTGTCATCTTAACCTACTGTTTATTCATCCTTTGTAAAGTTCTAATGGTTCAGTTCCATAAGAGAGCTCTTAGGTAAATGAAATGATAAATTACTTTTTCCCTAATTATACTCTGGATCCATTTTCTGCTAACTTGGGGTAAATTTTGAGAATGTATTTGCGAAAAATCAGTGCAGTATTTATGAAGTTGTACTTGTTAGGCACTGTAGCATTTTAGAAATACATAAATATTCTTTGCGAGTGCTCCTTATTTGTATTTTGTATTCTGTCATCTCTCTCTTCATTAGGCAAATGTTAATATCCTCACACATGCACAATTAAATGAGATTTTGATTAACGCATCTGGCGTAGGATGTGTTTTTATAGCCTTGGGGTTGCTGAGGTTTCTTTGTGGAGGGAGGACCTGATGGACTGAGTTCAGCCGAGTGTCCTGCAGCTAAAGGTTTTCTCATCTGGATGGAAAAAGCTGTAGTTTAAAGCAGAATTCACAAATAAAGTCCCACTGCACTGACTTAGTAAGAGTTCCAGAAACAAATACAAAAAGTTGCTTCCTTCCCTGTAGTGTGGTGGTAAAACTCAGCAAAACTAGAAAGTTATTATCCCAGTCATCCTCTAACCCACCTTTTTTTTTTTTTTTTTCAATCTTACTTTGTCTCCAAAAGGTAAATAATAGCTACATAAATGATTCTGGTAAATATTTTTTGTTTTAAAAAAATGGATTAATTCAGATATTTTGAAGAAAATTATAACCCACTCTGATTTGCTGGGTCTGATCAGAAATTTAGCACTCAGAAGAATAAGAGAAATTTCTACACTGCCCAGTGGAGTTTTTTAAGAAAGGTAAATAACACTTCAATTGTTCATCCCTTGAAATTATCCAGGGAGCGAGCAGAAGTGTGCTTTTAAAATTCTCACTGGAAAAATAAGGTAGGAATGTAATATACAGAGAGGAAAGTTAAGGAGAGACAAAATTGTAATGACTGTGGTTGTCAAATGAACTGGTAAGAAGAATTATTTGGATACTTGTGAAAGTATTATTTTCAAATAGAATAAGAAGCAATTCCACGTCCAAAATGCGTAATACATCTATTCTCTCTCTCTTTTCAAATAATTCTAAAAGTTTTTTCAGCGCTTTTACCTGACAGTGTGTTTTTCCTGTGCAATTTGTTCAGAATTCTGAGAATTTATATACCTCGGAAAGTTTTGCTTCCACTTTGTTCTGTTCTTGGAGGAACTGCTGTTTGTTCAGATGAGTATCTGTGTTAATTAAGCATGACCTGAGTCTTTGTATATGAATGTGCTGGAATCTTAGCAAACAGCATGTTGGAAAACTAAATTTAGAGCCAAGGGAAGGACACTTCTCCATATGGTGCCCCAAAGTTGTCATGAATTGAACATCAGATACCTACAACTTTTCTCCTTGTTAGTGCCTGTTGTGAAATGCCAGAGTTTTACCTCTTACATCAAAAGAAGTCTGCAATATTCCCAGTAAGTTACTGAAAACTGTAATAATAGAAAAGTGAGAGCCACTACTAATAAAATGCCTGCTAATAAAGCCATTTGTGGTCCAAAGTCTTTTCATCCCTTTTTATTTCATAGAAATCCATGCCTGATTAACTGAGTTTCAAATCATTTGTCCAGTCATCGTTACAAAGTTCTTAACTGTGAACCTGTTCCTAACCTGTCATAAAAAAAATGACTGACATCAAACCCCAGATGTGTTTTCATTTGCTGCCTCCATGTAGAAACTGTGGTTATCAGCTAAACTGTGAGATTTTTATCCAACACCCTCTCGCTAAACCATCGTTGCTGTTACAAGCATGATGAACATGAGCACATACACTGATCCATCCTGAATTATTTTGATTCTGTGGAAAACACATAGACAACCCACGTGAACATACTGGTACTTTGCACCTGTTTGTTCCATTTATACTCCAGACTCTCAATGGAGACCAAATGTCCATCTTTACGCAGTGATAAAACAAACAGACAATGCAGTTTTATGGATGTGATAGCAATATTCTATCTTGTGTCTTTTTTTGTTAAAATATTCAAAAGGTGAATAGGTGGAGTTAACAGAAGTTCTCACTTTTTGGTTCTCCAAGCCTGGTAAAGACTTATTCTATCACAATTTTGATAGGAATGGTTGGACTCGATGATCCAATGGGTCTCTTCCAACCTGGTTGTTCTATGATTCTATGACAATTTGAATATTTGTACCAGTATGCAGATGAGATATTTTAAAGAAAGCAAGAAGCCAGTGGCATCCCCGGTGTGTAAAGGCACTTTTGATGCAATTTGTCCCACTGAGTTGAATTTATTTTGACTTTTGGCAAGCTCTTCAAGAGAAAGTAAGTAATAGCAGTGGCCACTGGGAAACCCAAGACCATCCGGGTGACAGCCTCGGGGTCTACACGGCCCTAGATTTTAATCTTTCTTAGCAAATATTTGGGATGACATCTCAAGGATTAAAGTATTTTTACGTGTATGTGTTTAGGTTTTGTTTTGTAATTTTTTTTTCCTAATGTGTGGTTGAAAAACTGTCTTCATGTGTCAACTTAATTCTTCTTTTCCACCTTCACGTAGCTCTCGTTTGTGTACTAATATTACTGATTGTTTCTTGTTTCAGCTATTTGTACAAGAATGAAATCCAGTCAATTGACAGGCAAGCATTTAAAGGACTTGCCTCTCTAGAACAACTGTAAGTGCCTTTTCTCTTCTGTGCTGTCGTCCTCATGGTCCCCCCCGCAGAGGAAAAGCGCACGTGTCCGTCCGTCCGTCCGTCCATCCTGCCTGCATGCTCTGCATGTCTGCACGCCCTGGGTTGTTAGGCAGAGAGCCCCGTAATCATTTGCATGTGAAAAAACCCACAGCTGATCTCTGTGTCAAATTCCTCGTTTCTATGTTTGTCTTTCATTTGTGATTTGAATCCCCTGTGACCCTACTGCGGGTCTGACACAGCTTTGATGGAGAAAAAGCATTATCGTGCAAAATGTTGAAAAGTGATTTGCATTGCTTAGTGAGATCCTGACTCCATTCCTGTAGGTTTTATAACATCGTGATCCCTTTGACTGCAACAGTTACTTAGTTTTATGCAGCTTAGCTAAAGCCGAATTAGTTTGTTGAAGTTTAACCTGATTTTGCTATACTTTAAAATTAAATTAACATACTTTAAAATGAAAACCTTACTATCGTTGATGTCTGTTAATCACAGCCACATACAGACACTTAAAAAATAAGGAAGTTAATTGTAATGTAGACGTTTTGGTGATGTCTTCTAGAAATATTAACATTGTATTTGTTTTCCTGTAATGAATGAAAAATTATTTTGACTGAAAAATTATTTTGACTGAAAAAACGCAAAATGTAGTCGATAACATGACAAAAACTGGTTGTTTTGCTTCCAGGAATTTTAGCTATATTTTGTTTTATAATCAGAAAGCATTGCTCTACATTCGTTGTGGTGATGTTTAGGAAAACAGAAAGAGGTATAAATTCATAGGTAATTCACAGTTTGACTGCCAAATAACTGTATTAAACTAATGAATTCTGTAGTGTATAAACTGAGGGGGCTAAACATCTTTATTCTCGGACCAACATAAATTTTGAAACTCTTGACAGTTACTGGGGCATTACAAATTTTCTCCGATATAGACCACTTTCCTTGTTTGTATAAACCTCTAGTGGTTATTTGTGGACACAGGCTTTTTTCTGAAAAAAAATTACTCTTTGGATCGGTGTGAAGTCATACAAGTTGGACTCGATGATCCGGTGGGTCTCTTCCAACCTGGTTGTTCTGTGATTCTAACTTCATTTTAGAGGGTAATAGATGCCTTTGGAAGGTAGAGCTTCTATATGAAACAAAAGTGATAATAATGAAACACATATAGATGTAATTTTTTTTTTCCTTAAAGCCTTTCTCTTCCTCTTCCTACTACTCTAGAAATGATTATTGCAGCATATCAACAGCAACTGGTAGGGCTGACTTGCATGCTAGTTGCAATTCTTATTTTCTCTGTAGAATTTTAAATATTGAGACCTGTTTATTGAATTACTAATGCTTCCAAAACAATATTCTTTCCTATGACACAACCTCGATATGCTGCAAGTGGCAACATTATTTTCTTCGTTATGTTGCTCTGTTTCCCATTCATCTGTTATGACTGAATAAACATAAATTGCTTTGGAACATTTACATTTTTCTGGTAGAATCATAGAATCATAGAATCACCACGTTGGAAGAGACCCATCGGATCACTGAGTCCAAAGGTAGGTTACAGTTCAGCCCCTCTGCTTGCAGTGATATCTCACTGTATCAGCTTAAGCTCGGGCTTGAGATACCAACATAATTCTGTATGAAATTAAGTTCTGTATGAAATTAAGTCATTGGGCATTGGAATAGGCTTCCCAGGGAGATGATTGAGTCACCATCCCTGGAAGTGTTTAAGGGACGGGTGGACAAGGCGCTGAGGGACATGGTTGAGTCTTTGATAGGAATGGTTGGACTCAATGATCCAGTGGGTCTTTTCCAACCTGGTGCTTCTGTGATTCTATGTCGACTATTCAGTTGATATTTCCATGTAAGGCTTCTGTGGTCTTAAGTTATCAAACCTATTTTACTGCTGGTTTTGTTGACTCAGCCAAGTGCTATTCTCACTGCTCAGCAAAGTTTTCAGAAGTAGATGCTGTGGTCAACATCTTAGGGAAGAAATTGTTTCATAGTAATTTCTTCTGCTTCAGTGAAGCAGAGTAGAGCTCAGTTGCTTTTTTTAAAAAAAAACCAAAACCTGAACAGTAAAGCAAACACTTTTGGGGAGTTTTCCATTTTGATTCAGTTTGTTTTTCACTAATGTTATTATTTGGGAGAAGCTAAATATAGTTTTATTTGGGATCCTGTTGCATGTATAAAGGAGGAAAAACCCCAGTATTTACTGTGGCTGGCAGGATGATGCTTAAACCTCCACGGCAGAATTCTTAGCTGCTGATGTAGTATTTTTCTTTTATTTTTTTCCATTTCTGCCAATGGAATAAGATCTTTGAATCAGATCTTGAAACCCACTTGCACTAGAGTAAATTCTGAAAAAAAAAAAAACTTGGCAGTTCTGGATGCTCAGACACACTCAGCCATACGTATTTTGTCACCTAACTCATGGGTACAAAGAGAGAAAGTGAGCTGATGAAAAGTAGCTGCTTAGTCCCAGTTTAGAGCCTCTTAAATCTGCGAGACATGTGTTTGTGTCTGGCAAATGCAACACAAAACTGCAGGAAACTTGCATTTTTTTCGGAGCAGCAGAGGGAAGGCAGCCAGATCACCCAAAAGGCAATGAAAGCTGCCTCTATATGCTCGTGCTTAGACAGCTGCCCTGTGCCTCTTTATGAGCCTGTGCTTAGATAACTGAATCCCACCCCAAATATCCCATATACCTGGTGCGGGAGGTTGTGAGTTTGCTGTATCCGGATCCCAAAAACAAGCTGCAAATGCCATCTGTTTCCAGATGTGCGTACATTGCTTTTCAGTCCTGGAATCCTCAGCATAAAAAGGATATGGAACTGTTGGAACGGGTCCAGAGGAGGCCACAAGGGTGATCCGAGGGCTGGAGCACCTCCCACGTGAGGACAGGCTGAGAGAGTTGGGGTTGTTCAGCCTAGATATGAGAAGGCTCAAAGAGACCTTAGAGCGACCTTCCAGTACCTGAAGGGGCTACAAGAAAGTTGGAGAGGGACTGTTTACAAAGCATAGCATGAGGGGCAATGGGGATAAACTGGAGAGGGGCAGATTTAGACTGGACGTAAGGAGGAATTTCTTCACCATGTGGGTGATGAGGCCCTGGCCCAGGTTGCCCAGGGAAGCTGTGGCTGCCCCATCCCTGGAGGTGCTCAAGGCCTGGTTGGATGGGGCTTTGATCCCTCCTGATCCAGTGGGAGGTGTCCCTGCACATGGCAGGGGATTGGAATTGGAAGAGCTTTAAGGTCACTTCCAACCCAATCCATTCCACGATTTTGTGGTTCTATGATTATTCTCAAGTCATGGATTTGAAGTACTTCCCCAGTGTTCTGGAGACACTTTTAGAAATGAGCAATTGGCATGTGTGATAAAAGTAATCCTCTAAAAATAATATTCTACGGAAGATCCAGAGAAGAGCAACGAAGCTGGGGAAGGGGCTGGAGAAGAAGAGGAGCAGCTGAGAGAGCTGGGGGTGTTTATCTTGGGGAAGAGGAGGCTGAGGGGAGACCTCATTGCTCTCTGCAACTCCCCGAGAGGAGGTTGTGGAGAGGAGGGAGCTGGGCTCTTCTCCAAAGGGACAGGACGAGAGGGAATGGCCTCAAGCTCCACCAGGGGAGGGTCAGGATGGACATTAGGAAAACGTTTTTCCCAGAAAGGGTCACTGGGCAGTGTCAGAGGTTGCCCAGGGAGGGGGTTGAGTCCCCTTCCCTGCAGGGGTTTAAGGGACAAGGTGCTGAGGGGCATGGGTTAGAGATTGATGGGAATGGTTGGACTCGATGATCCAGTGGGTCTCTTCCAACCTGGCTGTTCTATGATTCTATAAGATATAATCCTAAATTTAATGCTGTGAAAAGTGCCATGGAGACTGAATTTTACTGTAAATATTCATCCTTCAAGATAGTTAATCTTAATAGTACATCTTAATAGTAAGAATGTAAGTAAGTAAGTACATCTTAATAGTATGAAAGATAAAGTCTGTACCATGCTTGTTTGATCAAATCTTTATCTTCCTCCAGGTGTGTTTGATCTGGGCTATTTTTTTTTTGTCCTTTAAGCATTTCCTTTCCTCCTGTTTCAGCCTTGAAAGAATTAAAAGAGGGAGACACTAGGGCATTTAAAAATGATTTTTACATGCTTTTTCTTTCAGTTCCCTTTATGAAAGTCCTTTTAATATCAAATTCATTACATCATACCACTGTTTTTAAGAGTGTTTTGTACCATGCACATAAAGGATGTGTGCAAGTGTATCTCAGTGTGAGATTCATTCCTGAGTACGGTTACCTTTACGGTGAATTTCCAGTCCAATAAACTCCTATTAATTAAAATATTAAAAACACTTTAGAAAAGCATAGATGTGGAACATATAATCTAGCAGGAGGTGTTCCTGCCCATGGCAGAGGGGTTGGAAGCAGATGGTCTTTAAGGTGCCTTCCAACCCAAACTATTCTGTGATACAAGAAAAGAATGTTATTATAAATCTAAGTGATAAAATGTGATTAAAATGTGGGTCGTAAGGCCGAGGATGTTTTTATTCTTTTTATTGTAGATTTGCAATGCAATCTTGTTTCTACATCTGTTTTTTTTCTAGAATTACACTTGTGGATAATTAATTTTCCCACATATTTAATGCCTTATTCAATTCATAAATGACCTGACTAGTTGCTCAGGACTTTTTTCTAGATAATAATTTAAAGATCTTGTTCTGCTTTGCTGAACAGTGACAGACCTGTCAAATCCTAACTTGTCATGTGAAGCAGTTAGGAGTATTTTCCATCTGGACTTTATGATTTGATTTTTTTGACCTATATTAGGCAGGATAATTTCTGATGAGGTGAAGTTAAGTGTTTTATTGTCCTTCAGTGCCTGAGCTATTGTAGTTTTATCTGGGACGATTTGAGGTTGTAAACATGGCAGGGTTTACAACAGAAGCATTGTTTTAATTAGAGAGATTCATTTGGCTGGAAAAAACAAGATGAGTTTTCAGGCAAATCAAGCATGTTTTAGCTCTGTAATTACAGTAGTCTTGAATACTAAACGGCAGTTATGAGCTGTTGCTTTGAGTTCAGTGATGTAAACATCATATGAACAATCTGAGAGAGGAGTCTTTTCTTTTTCTCTTTTTGCTAATCTCACCTCTGATCTATGAATTTATGGATCTATGGGAGGGTGTGTGTGTATCTCAATGTGCCTGCTTTTCCCAACATTATTCGTTGTTCTAGTTAGAGGTATTACTTGTGCCGACAAATCTTACCTTGTACAAGACGTGCAAGAGGTTAATTTATTGGGAAGATAAGAGATACGTTTGCAAGGTGAATCATAAAAATTTGTTTAGCCTAGAGAAGAGGAGGCTGAGGGGAGACCTCATTTCTCTCTACAACTACCTGAAAGGAGGTTATAGAGAGGAGGGAGCTGGGCTCTTCTCCCAAGGGACAGGGGACAGGACGAGAGGGAATGGCCTCAAGCTCCAACAGGGGAGATTTAAGCTAGAGATTAGGAGGAAGTTTTTCAGACAGAGGGTCATTGGGCATTGGAACAGGCTGCCCAGGGAGGTGGTTGATTCACCTTCCCTGGAGGTGTTTAAGGTGCTGAGGGACATGGTTTAGTGTTTGATAGGAGTGGTTGGACTCGATGATCCGATGGGTCTCTTCCAACCTGGTTGTTCTATGATTCTATGAAAAATGCAAGTAGAATTGACAGAGTTAAAAAAAAAATCCCTCTTGGCACAGGAAAATATGTAATTTTTTCCAGAATCAAAGCTTCTTCAAAAGAAGTAACCCTGTAGATTCTCCCTTCATCGTCTTTCACTGCAGTGATCCCTACCTTGCCTTGCCCCATCCTCCTAGTCCTCCCTCAGGGCTGAACCTGAGGTCCCTCTTCTTTTTGCTGGCCGTTTAAATGACCCTTGTAGCATGTATCTACCTTTGAGATGTCTGTCTTTTTAATTTAGGTGAAATTGGCCTGTGTTTTGAACGGGGAATTGAAGACTGGCAGGCTTAGCACGATGACACACGGTTCTTGCTTTCTTACGCAAACAGCATTGCATTCCGTGCTCCCTCCAATACGTGGCCCCGTGTTGCCCTGGCAGTGAGCAGGCTTGACGCTCTGATGTGCCTGATCACATTTATGCTGATTTATTGCCTTTTTTCTGTGGTCCCCATTCAGCGCTCCCTGGCATCGCTCGCTGGCTCGCGCTTGGGCCGTGCTGCTGCTGGCAGGGGACCTGGGACATTGCCAGGCACGTGCCTGGCTTCTCCACCGCACACGCTGTCCAAGGCTGCAATGACTCTGCTGCAATTGCTGCTTGTTCCCCCTTTCCTCTCTCCGCAGTGACCATCCAGCTCAGGTCAGGGCATGTGCAGAGTTTCAGCACGAGGGACTCCCTGTGTCCTATTACTTTTCATGCCAAAGGATTGTTTTTTCAAGAGATTTTGGGTCTGAGATTTGATGAGCTTCGGCTCTGAGCGATTTCTATACATTCTGTATACATAGGCTGCCCAGGGAGGTGGTTGATTCACCTTCCCTGGAGGTGTTTAAGGGATAGGTAGATGAGGTGCTGAGGGACATGGTTAAGTGTTTGATAGGAATGGTTGGACTCGATGATCCGATGGGTCTCTTCCAACCTGGTTGTTCTGTGACTCTATGATTCACATTCTCCAGATGTTCCTGAATTTATCAGAGGTCAAAAAGAAAACTTTAGGATGCTTGAATACATCTGGATATAATCTGGATCAAAAGTTTATAAATAATTTTCACGGTTCCTTCAGCAAGTCTTATCAATTCTCATTTTCACATCTGCGAGGCTACAAAGTGCCTCCACAAGACAGTCAAGACTGAAAAGTCAGGACCTTTGCTGCCCATTTTCACAACCTTTACAGAGGGACTGTTCATAAAGGCTTGTGGTGATTGGACGAGGGGGAATGGGTATAAACTGGAGAGGGGCAGATTTAGGCTTGATATAAGGAAGAATTTCTTTACCATGGGAGTGGTGGGACACTGGAATAGATTGCCAAGTGAAGTGGTAGCTTCTCCATCCCTGGAGGTGTTCAAGACCAGGTTGGATGGGGCTTGGAGCCCGTGATCCAGTGGGAGGTGTCCCTGCCCATGGCAGGAGGGTTGGAACTGGATGATCTTTAAGGTCCCTTCCAACCCAAACTATTCTATGATTAATAATCTAGTTAATTATCTTGCTATCTTTTATTTTTTTGTTGTTTTACAGGATTAACAACTGTGTAATATTTGTTGCTGCGTAGTATTTAAAACATACATTAATTATCAACAGAGCCCCAAACAGAGCACAGCTGTGGTGGTTAATTGTACCCCAGTTACTGGGAAGCCCTTTGAAAGCAATTCAGACAGACTTGGTTTTATATTACAAATCTGTTTGTCTTTTGAGAGCATTCATAGCTTTAAATGCCAGTGTTCATGGACTAGAGCAGGTTACTTGGACATGGTTTAGTGTTTGATAGGAATGGTTGGACTTGATGATCCGATGAGTCTCTTCCAGTCTGGTGATTCTATGATTCTATCATAGAATCATAGAATCATAGAACAACCAGGTTGGAAGGGACCCATCGGATCTTCTAGTCCAACCATTCCTATCTAACACTAAACCAAGTCCCTCAAGACCTTATCCACCTGTCCCTTAAACACCTCCAGGGAAGGGGAATCAACCACCTCCCTGGGCAGCCTATTCCAATGCCCAATGACCCTTTCTGTGAAAAACCTCCTCCTAATCTCCAGCCTGAATCTCCCCTGGTGGAGCTTGAGGCCATTCCCTCTTGTCCTGTCCCCTGTCACTTGGAAGAAGAGCCCAGCTCCCTCCTCTCTACAACCTCCTTTCAGGTAGTTGTAGAGAGTAATGAGGTCTCCTCTCAGCCTCCTCTTCTCAAGGATAAACAACCCCAGCTCTCTCAGCCGCTCCTCATAGGGCCTGTTCTCCAGCCCCTTCACCAGCCTCGTCGCTCTTCTCTGGACTCGTTCCAGAGCTTCAACATCCTTCTTGTGGTGAGGGGCCCAGAACTGGGCACAGGATTCGAGGTTCAGTTTTCCAACCAGGCATCTCCCAGTCTGTAGTTCTGCATAGGGTTGTTGTGCCCCAAGTGCAGGACCAAGTGCAGGACTATGATTCTATACTTCTCAGCAACCTCTGAAAATCTCACCTAAGGTGATAGCAATGAAGCCAGTTGCTCTCTAAAAGTGTTATTCTGTTTGAAGCAGTATATGTTTTCTAAACAACCTGCAATATTTTCCTGTAAATATTCATAATTTTCCCATGTATCTGTGTTCAAGTATGCTTACTAATAAAAAGTCAACGTTGCGAATAGCGTTCAAAGTTGTATCTCCAAAAATCTCCCAAGACATAACCACACAAGTCAACGGTCTGCAAACCCTTCTTGTTTGTCGTGTCTTGTATTTCCCAGATTCACCTTTAAGATTCAAAAAATCCAAAAGTGAGTTAAGCCACTACCTCACTGTCACCATTTAGATGTATAAGCAATGTGTAAACAATAACAAGTGCTTTATGAAATTTGTGTAAATAATAACGAATACTTTATAAAATTTCAGCTCCGTTCAGAAAACCGTTTCATGATTTTTTTTCTTTTTTTGTTTAACGTATTTTCAGGTATCTGCATTTTAATCAAATAGAAACATTGGAACCTGAATCCTTTACCCATCTTCCGAAACTTGAAAGGCTGTAAGTTTGTTTGTCTTGGGGTCATATTCAGAAACCAGCTTCCTTCCTTGTTTGAACTAAATCAATGTTTGATAATGGAAAATAATACTTTTAATATTCCCATTGATTATTTTAATCTAATTTTTTAATTGTAACTACTACATGGTCTTTGCCAAGAATACCTTGGTCAGAGCACTGCCTGTGTTATATTTTTCTATTGCAAAACTCTTTCCCAAAGAGCTATGATCAATATTTGGCCAAAAATAAATGTTATGAATGAAGCAGTGGACTACTATGACTTTTCTTTTTTTTTCTTTTCTTCCTATGTCTTTTTATGGCTTCTTTTTCCCCTTATGGGTACACCAGGTACAGCTTGGAGGCCACTTAAAAATAGCATCCAATGAATTTATGCAAAAAGTTTCTTTTGTAATGTTACTTTGTCTTAAAGGCCTTTCAGAAGAGTGTAAATGCAATGATTACATCTCAAAAATCTGAATTATTACATCCATGTTTCTGTGCTTTTTAACAGATTTTTGCATAACAACAGAATAGCTCATTTGATTCCTGGAACATTTAGCCACTTAGAGTCCATGAAGAGATTGTAAGTAAATCGAATTATTATTAAACTGAAGAAAGTTTAAATAATATAATTATGCCATAGCTCATCTTGCAATATTTATCTTCCTTGCGATTGCCTTTCATTGTTTTAAGTATTTTTGTCTTGAGCTGTGCTCCAGTTGTTCACCTATATAGATTGAGACCATTGCTTCATATTCTACTTTCTTTAGTGACTAAATCCTTTTTTTATTTGTTTCCTGTCTTAGAATTACTTGTAATCATATGGTCTTTTTTTATAGATCATAATG